>DWAN01003314.1:0-13617 GCA_018230445.1 Heliconius hewitsoni
CGCGGCGTTGAGTTCTGCCACTCGACACGCAATGCCTCCAAAATTCGGCAGAAAGGGAACGGAGTGTCTAAATGCTAGGTTTCCTCTTCATTTATTTATTTATTTAAGCGGATTTGCCAAAAATTATCATGAAGAATTCAGAGCATGGTTAACAAATTTAATGTGATTTATTTCTCAAATATTTAACTTACGCGTAACAGAATGAAATGTAGCTAACTATTTCCAACTAATACTTAATACTGCAACATTATTTTAAATTTTATATTTTATCCCGTATACAGCAGGCTACGCAGAGAGAAACCAGTGTCAAGTTTAATACATTTACCTCTTACTGCGAAAATATGAGACTTCGCGTTGCGGAGCTCAACACAACACTATATCCACGCAAAAGAAACCCATGTAAAATTACAAAATCTAATTCCGTTATTTTATTTATAAATCCGTGAAAATGAAATCTCGAGGATAAATCAAAACTATTTATAAACTAAAAGACACACGTGCTAACATTATACCTACATTATGTACGTTGTATGTAATTACTAATACGCAATAATAGGTACTGCCGTGAATCACTAAAGTACTAGCGCAGAATAGGATAGAATCACGATTTATACTAATAGCGGATTTGGTGCAACAATGACGTATTTGAAGTTTTTGCGATAAACAGTCTATCGTAACATTGAACAATATAAATTAAAAAAAACGCAAATATGCAGCAGCCAAATTATTACGTCTTTACATAAATTGCAGTTTATATGCTACTCTGATATATAACCTATATTACTACAAAGCTTTATCTAAATAGGTTTTAAAGTAGAACAAACCTAACCTATTGTATTAGCTTTTATTTT
Organism: Heliconius hewitsoni; assembly: GCA_018230445.1. Lineage (NCBI taxonomy): Eukaryota > Metazoa > Arthropoda > Insecta > Lepidoptera > Nymphalidae > Heliconius > Heliconius hewitsoni. The sequence goes on from DWAN01003314.1 coordinate 852, forward strand.
CACGTTCAGATTAACAGACGAAGAACGGCGCTCAGTTTCGCCTTTCAACAGACAATGTCTCAAATATTGGGAAAGTAATAAATAAATAAATAACTTTTAAGACCATGTTCCCTAGTTAAGTTCTTTTGTTCATTCTTTTTTTTAGCCGTAAGTAAATAATAATAAGGCTCATTCATAACACAATGTCTGTCAATCAAAGTAACTTATTTTATTTTTAGATATCTATAGTTATCCCGCATATATACCTATAAATGCTCAACTCAATCTTCATGAATGAATGAACCTCAACCTGATTAAATTATACAAAATCTTAAGCAAGTTTCAAAAATTTATTAAATATTGTGCGAGTGCTCCAAATATTTTAAAAAAAAAACATGAATACTCCAAATAATAAAAATAGGAAATTTGCCAAAATTCTATCCGAATCAAATCAGCAATTTTGAATGGTATGGGTAGAAAATGGAGAACTGGCTGACTTATAACATAATTTTTATATCTAGATTTATCTCATTTTTTTTTGCCTCACGCTGTATCCCGTATACAGCATTGTATCCAGAGGAAAATTCCAACCCTTCACTTTCCGTGGCGGAACTTAACCTCGCGCTTGATCCTGTTACCAGAGCGAGGCAATGAAAATACTCTCTCATTACTCCGGGAATCCTCGGAATACAGAGGGAATCGAACCCACAACCGTCACATGTCAGATGTCCCGAGGTCTCCAGAATAAAACGGTACAGTCAAAACAAACAAGAGGAACGACCAAATTAAATTAATGTGACGTCAGTCCCCAGCCACAACAACTTGTGACTCAACATTTATTAAATACCAAATATAACTTTGTCTCACTGAATACGCATAAAATCTTAAATTACACAAAAAATATATTCTTTATATTTTGATATTTAGGCCTTTCAGGTGCAGTGGAACAGCGTCTGAATATAAGCGATAGTTGACACTGTCATTTCCCAGCTCTGGTAAGAGACCATATGTTTTGAGTCCGGCGTTGAGTTCCGCCCTTGAACACGCAATCGTAGGAATGGGAAAGAAATAATCGAAAAAAAATAATTCTTTACACAATAAGATCCCTCGTCAAGGCCTCTTCTATAAAATTTATGTAGATACAGAATGGAGTGCGTAAACGATGGATGCTCTTTAGGTTGAATATAAACACAAAGAAGAAAACTAGTATTAATTCACTGTGTTCACCATTTATTTGTTGTAGGTACTTTAACCAGTTCAGTCACTTTGTCTAATAACATTGGGAGAAAAATGGTCGATTCAAACCTGCTATCCCCCAATTTTGATTTATAGGAAGAAATATTAATTCAAAAGCAAAGCAACATTTTAAAACTTATTATGATAAAAATTTTTTTTTTTGTTCATTACTATGACTAAGATATAATGAAGGATCGTTAATCCAATTCAATATTTACTGTATTTAATGACTCAAGGCAATAGCATAATTATCTGAACATTTTTAGTGTTATGCCAATACTTAGGGAACAAAAATCCTTTTTTTTTAGAAAACATAAAAAAAATTACATAGGGGGTTTTGAAGCGGTGACCAGTGAGCCATAAATTCCTTCCTCAAGCATCATACATCGAACTTCTTAGACGCTTGTTACAACTATAATCTTTATTAAACTTTAACGGACCAATATTCAATTTTATATGTTTTGCGGGGAGCCAGAAAGAAAGTAGTGTAAAGACACTCAACCGTCTCAGTAATATGGTAATATAGGATACAGGATAGTCATGTGCCTAGAACGTAAATGTTACTAAGAATTTGTAAAAATATGTTTACAGGAATAAGGACATGGCTGGTTGGGTATCAAAACCTAACGTATATTCTAACTGAACTAGGAAAATAAAAATATGATTCTAATATAATGTTGCTCTTATTTGGCATCGAACTCATTATCATCGCGTATACAGCTTACTCAAAATCGCCTTGTAACTATTAGAATAAAAAAAAATATATTAATATATACATATATATAAAATTTCTATTAAAATTATTACAACTTAGATAAACAATTAACCATTTTAAATGAAATTATTTTAACCGGATTAATCGTGTATATTTTGTATTATACATTTTTGGAAACACTTTGCAGTAGTCCGTGGTCACGGGTAGACCATTATTACCCGTAATTAATCATTCTTTGGCACACTTTATATTATAGTTTTTAATTTATATATTCTTTTTTACCATCGTGGCATCATTGGGAAATGTCCAAGTGTAGCTACACTATGGTTTTTATTTATTAGTTGGCCAATCTGGATAATCAGGATCTCAGTGTTAAGTAAGTCATTAAAAGTGAAAACGAAGTTTTGTATCACTAGACTCGTTTTGTAGGAAAAATACGTGTCAGCGTATAAATATATGTATATGAGTACCGTGATGTATATAGTGTATAGCCTTCCTCGATAAATGGACTATCCAACACAAAAAGAACTTTTCAATTTGAATAATTCCTGAGATTTGCGCGTTCAACCAAACAAACTTTGCAGCTTATTAATATTAGTATAGATGGTACAGATTTAGGTACAGAAACAATCATTACCATTTAAAAGGACAGATAATAAACACAATCATTCGAGCGTAACATTTTTTATAAAACAAGGTCGAAATCCAATGCTGGCACCATTCAAAAGAAATATACAATGAGAATAATACCCACTTATAATTTATATTTGTGTTTTTGGATCGGAAAATAGATTTACTCTGTCTTCTAAGATACAAGTTTTGAATTTATAAATACTAGTGTTCTGCTAGTTAAGGTCGTCGTGGCTCTATGGGACAGTGTCTGAGTCTAAACGAGATGGGGGTTCAATCCACGCTCTGGAGAATTATTGTATTCAATTTATTCTAATTTTCTCGCTATGGTAGATAAACAGTGACGTGAAGTTCCGCTTCTTAACACGCAATCTCGAACACAGGACAGAAAAGTGAAAATGGAGTGTCTACTAATCTGTTAAAGGCGGAATTACAGTTAACTCCAAAAAGACATTAAAATAGACATTAAACCAATTTGAACCCACGATCAATATTCAAGGTTAAGCGTAGGAAAAATAATATTGTTATTGTTTAATTAAGTAACCAGGTTTATTTTAGAGTAACAAAATAATTAAAGCCAATTAGTCTCGATAACTCAATGTTAAATTTGATGTAAACTAATTAATATACATTTAAACAAATTAACAACAACGAAAGAAATTAAACTAATAACAAACAAATATTATATAAGTAGTTATTTATTTTTGTTTTCTCGCTCTGGTAAAAAGACAAAACGTTTAAAAACACGCAACGTCTCGAAAATAAAGCAGAGTGGAGAATTAAGTGCATTAACACTAGGTTACAGTGCTCGGGATTTAAAACTAAGTTCCCAGGTTCCCTCTGCCTACCCTACTATGACCGGGATACTGCGTGAAACTTAAAAAAACAATTCATTGTGGCGAATACAGTCTCTGACAGTAAAATACGATGGTTGTGAGTTCGATCTCCAACCAGAAAAATTAATTGAACTTAGTTCCCCTGATTTGATCAAATATATTCTAACAGTATGTTAAAAATAGATTGATTTATCACTACATACTACCTACAAAGCAATATAGAATAGGTAAAAGCGGAAAGATATAATAATCAATTTACATATTTCCACATTCGAGTATAATATTACACTAATATTGTATAACTTTATAATCTTTAAATAAAAAACCGACCAAGTGCGAATCAAACTCGCGCTGTTCGCGGTCGATGTATTCCGTACTAATATATATAAAAATATATAAAAAATGTCTTGAATCGGAACCATCTTAAATATTTATATTATTATATTTGTTGTAGTAGCGGCAACAGAAATACGAGTACATCATTTGTGAAAATTTTAACTTTCCAAGTGTCATGGTTCTTGAGATATAGAAACATGACACAGCCTGATTGATGTCTGGACGGACAGACAGACATCGATCTTAATCCTTCCGTTTTACTCTCTGAGTACGGAACCCTAAAAAACGACAATTGTAACGTTATTGAAGAAAATCTACCATAGCTTATTGTAATTGAATGACAGGTTCAAATTCAAAATAGTCCATTTCTTAATTATTTTAGACAGAATATTGAGACCATCGTGGTGTAGTGGCAAATCATCTGACTGTCAATGCATAATCTTTACCAGAGCTAGGAAATGAAAATATAATACATTTCTTTCCCTTAACAGAATCAAATCCAAGACCGTTACATTTACAGTCTCAACCTTATGCAACCGGGCCGCGACAGCCGACTACACCTCCAGAGTTGTTTGACATAATATATTTGACATTCTAAACGCTAGAGGTAATTCGTAAGTGATATCTTATAGACCGAGACCTTGAGTTCCTCCACTCAACACGTTATGCCTCCAGAACTAGGTGAAAAGTGGGGAACGGTGTGTTTTAACCTAGGTTCCCCACATACAGCAGCATGAAGTTGAAAAAAACTTAACCTTTTTCTGGTTTGTTTACTTTATATCTCATGGGTCCAAGGATTGTATATATTTATTTTCTCTCGACTCGATTAAGCGGCCGAAGCTGCAGGTAAAAGCTACTTTTTTATACCTATACGTCTTGCCTACCAAGTTATTATGTAAATTACTCTGGCTGGGGAATGAACCTATATCCATTAAACAAACTATGTAAGGCCACATGTAAGTACTTTGTTTATCTTTAAATTACTTAACAACTTGAAGTGCCGTTATCTTTTTATATCGATGTAGTAAAAGTCAATGATCAATCGATAACATTGGACATTTCCAATGTTTTGTTATAATTGCTATAATTACTGATGTGATGTCATTATGATAAAAGTTGGGAAGTGTTGTGTATGTAAGAGACAGTAAATGTCTCTCGCACGAATGTACTCGCGCACGAAGGGTTCCATACCATCTAAAAAACGGCAAAAAAATCATGTCTCTTGCATGGAAGCCCCTCTAACTATTTATTTTATTGCTTTTTTTTATATTTGTTGTCTGTAAATAAATTCAACTAACTATCACGGTTCATGGATAGCTACAGCACGGTAAGAGAGGGATAGACAGAGAAACAGACAGTTAAATCTCCGTAATAGTCCCTTTTCACACTGGGCTTATAGAGCCGGTAAAGTGTAGCTCTTTTAATGTGAATTAAACTTGGGGACTATTAATAGGTGTGCAATTTATATTTCAATAGGAAATAAACGTTTGGAATATTTTTATTAATGTCACATAATAAGTGAAAGTCGTGACATTTTATACGAGTCTCAAGATCACTTCGGATATTAAGTTGTAAAGGTTAGTAGTACTGTCAGTCATACAGGAAACTAGTAACTTAAATACATATATTTATAACGTTAATCGTTTAATTATGGTTCAGCTTCACAGTGTAGGCAGAGGAAACCCGGGAAACTAGTGTTAAGATATATTTATAGTAATGATAATTATTTAACTATTTATTCATATGGCCTTGAAACACTTTTTTATCATTTTTTAAGATAAAATGTCAGATATGTCAGTAGGGCGGAGAATTAGTGGTCATAAAAAAAATAAGTATCTTGCTTTACTTTTAACATAGCAAGTAGCTAACTAAGTAGTTTAGCTTTACGTTATTACCCGCACATAGCATGTACGCAGAGCGAACTTCTTTTGTTCTCCACTTTCCGTTGAATTCTTGAGAAATTGCGTGTTTAGTGTTGAAACTCAACGTCACACTTTGCCTCGTCACCAAAACGAGTAATATTAAATAAATGTTTCATTCCCACAACAGTCACGTTTACAGTCGCATACATTTGCCTCTGCGCCACGATTTTTGGAATTTAAAAAAAAACCTTTTATGTTCCTTTTAGATATACGTAGAAACTTTATCAGTGTAATCTAAATAGGCCGTCTTGGTACAGCGGTATAGTGCGACAGTTATGCGTTTAATTCCAAATCGGAGGAATGAATTATTTTCATTTTCCCCGTTCCCTAGACGCGGCGTTGAGTTACGCCATATAACCCGCAATGTCTAGAAAATAAGCGTCACTTGGTTCCATCTTACTCCGGTATATGCGGGATCGGTATCCCTGAAACTAAACAAGCATTATAATTCTATTTAAGTAAGGGGCGCCCTTGCCGCCGACAATATCCTTTCAAGCAGCCACGTAGTGATTGCACATTCTCAGAGACAGAATAACCTCTCTCCCTCTCCCCAATCGTTGTCGCTATCAAGGCCAGTAGAGCCAACAGCTTTAACCACAGGTTCGAAGAAAAAGAACACAAGAAAAAGAGAAAGATTGGACGGTGGAGGATGATGAAAATTTTAATTGTAGTTATATTCAAATTGAGAAAATAAAAAAGATATACCTGCAACCATCAGTCCAAAGTAGACAAAAATAACCTGAAGAAGAACCAGTAGTATGGAGAGTCAGTTCTTAATTAAATGACTCATCAAGACCCCAAAGTACTAATAACATTACAACAGAAATTGTATATATACCTAGAGGTGTTCATTTTACACAGAAGCCTTTCCATGTAATACAAGCCTAATGAGAAATAAAGAGTGAAAGGAGTGGCTTTACTTTACTGTACATATGTATAGACATACCTTTTATTTATTCTATACAAAAGTTATACAAAATATACAGATATTTAAAATCCAAGCTAAAACCACAAGTATTTATATATTTATGCTTATTTATTGTTTGTCTTAATTGAAGCCGCAGTGAGGCAGCGTCATAGCGGCGTTCTGATTGTAAACGCCACAGTTGTGAATTCGATTTCCACTAGAGGGATCCCCCGAGAATTGATCGGTGCGTGCGGAAATACGATCTAACTAAAGGTTAATGTATGGTTAATTAACAAAAAAATCGACTTCAAACAGTAAAATAAAAATTACAAAATAAATGACGTTAACATAAAATAAATCGTATTTGAAATTAGTCGAAAAAAAAAATATTAAATAAATATTTTATAATTTTGATGTCCAGATTTCAAACAAAAAAATCGGTTAACTCAGGCAAACATTTTTAGGTAAAATTTTTAAAAATACGGTCGTATTGAAGTCGGTTAGAAAAAAACTGAAAACTATTTTGACGTTAAGTCACTTTATGGCAGCATTGTTAGTAAATATTGTGGATGAAAAAATGTACGCCAGGCGCTTCTAATGCACATGTACCTGTATTTTTACTAAGACGAAATCATAGCAAAGGAATGTTAGTAAACAAGTATTAAAGTTTGCGGCATTACTAACAGTTCCCCGGCGGCGTTGAGTTCCGCCAGGGAACTACTCGAATGCCAGCTGGTGATGCCACGCTTATATTATGCATACTTTGTTTCGTTTGGGTGGACTTTATGATACGCTAATTCTATTAACCACCCAAAGATTTTGTTTTGATTATTTTTTGCCATTTTTTTTTATTTGTATGTACAAAAGTTCGTAACTAAATATGATACTTGTAGGTTCTCTATCGTGCAACATCTCTAAAATAGGCGGGACATGGATAAAATAGTGTTTGTCGCTAAAATTCTGAAACCTACTATTACGGCACTCCGTTCGCAATTGAGACACTTCTCCCATTTTTCGGCAAGTTTTTGAGACATTGCGTGTGGAATTGCAAAATTCAACACCACGCTTCGTTGCCAGAACGAACAAATAAAATTAGTAAATAATTTATCCTTCGAGTGGGAAACGAACACACAACCCTCGCGTTTACAGTCGCACGTTGCACGCTTGTTCGCGTGAGTCATGATGAGCCACATTAATTTTAATAATAAAGCTATACGTATATGCTAAATAAATTACGAAACACTTTTACAAAATATATATATTTTTATTTACGTGTTTAATACACATTATTCATATTTAATTTATTTTCAGGACAAAGCAGAAAATACATTTTAAAAAGAAATAAATAATTTTATATATACATTGTGGGTTTTAAAATTATAGTAATTGCTTTTTTTATTTATGGTTGTTTTTTTTGTTTTCAACTTCCCTTCAAATAAGTGACTAAAACAGTGACTCTTCATCACTTAAATTAAAATAGAAAAATTATAAAAAAATTTGATAAAAAAATAGATTTTTAAGCCTTAAAAAAATTATCATCTCGATTGTTTTAAATAAAATAACTTAAAATATATTAAAACACCCGTCAGCTTATTCCTTTTAAATATAGCCAGATACACGTATATCAGGAAAAATATTAATAAAGTTTATAGATCTATGTATATCATATATAAATAGATTAACCGCATCGTGTTTGCCGGACCTTTTTTCCCTTATTTTTCCGTTTTTTACGTCCCGCTTTTTCCGTTGAGTTCTCTCACTTACACACCCAGTTTATATGAAGAGTGAAGAAAGCAGTCACACACATTATTTTTTTTATCACATTATTTTTTTGTTAAATATAAGCCACAATCTTTATATAAAAAATCTCTAAATACAAATAAAACATGGACAAAATTTTCAAAATAAATATATTAAATATCAATTAAAATTATAACTTATTGTCGGTCGGTAAATCACAGTTAATTAATTAAAATGATCATTAAAAACAATAACTTAACTATAATAATTAATTTTCATAGTAAAAAATATAAATAATTATTAACCGGACTAATATAAACCGTTACCTACCCGTTTCTTAACACGCAGGAAATATATTCATCTCTTTCTAACATACCAATATGACAATAGTTAAGAGTAGGACGAATGCATTTTTTTTTATTAACGTTTCGCTAGATTAACCGTACATTGTAGTTTTTGGAGATTTTTAAATACGCTTAAAATTTTTCGTTATAAAATTAAAAAGCATGATCTTTTTAAAAACATGTCAGGCAGTGTTAAGACACTCCATTCCCGACTTTTCGCTTAAAGTTTCGAAACATTGCGTAGTGAATGGCGAAACTCAATCCTGCGCTTCGTCTACCAAAACGGGGAAATGAAAATGAATGAAACATTCCCTCGAGTGGGATCGAACTCACAACCTTCACGTTTACAGTCTGACGTGACTTAATATATTTATATAAAGTTTAACTCGATATACGCATTTGCTTTTTATAATAAATACTTGAGATATCTTTAACAATTTACAAACTAAGTAGTTCTTCAACGGTACATATAAAAGCAATTTAACATATAACGTATAAACAATCGAAGACGCCGCGCCTTCGCGTCTGAAACACGACGGTTGTGGGTTCGATTCCCACTCGGGAAAACTTACGGGATAAAAAGGCAAAATGTTCAGTTTCATCCATTAATTAATTACGCACCTTACCGTAACCCAAAAATTCATCGATGCGTGGGGAGCGGAATATCTTAACGATAGGTTAACACATGCAATATATTGGATGCATCGTGAAGCAAAAAAAACGTAAAAAACTAAATATAGATGACAAATCCAAATACAATACAATGTACAGTTAATCTATACGTATACAATACAAATCTCTGACTTTTGAACTTAGTTTTACCACGTGTTCACTCCTACACGAAAATCAGTCAAAATGCTAGCGGTTACGCATTATTTACCTTATAGATTCGTTCAAAGAGGCAATACCTCATGTAGAATTAGAATTGATTTAATATAAATAATTTAAAAAAATCATGATTTTTGACTCCTGAAGTTGATTTTATCCAATTGGGTAATATTTGTATAACAGTCATGTTTGATTGGTCATTAATATGTGTTCTCAAAATTAAATTATTTGAAAAAAAACTTGTAGACTAGAAGGTATTGCCACTTTTAAAACCGGCGTGTATTTGATTATCTTAGTTTATTGGCACAGCGGACCCCTAATATCACATCGTTTCATCAGTTTGAACTACTTATGTCAAAATATTCTCAATACAAACATGATTTTAGCAATTTATGGGGGAAAATGGTTTAAAAATAGCTATTTATTTCTCGGAAATATAATTTAAGTTCAAATATGCAGTAAAATTACTAAAACTTGATGAATTTGCGTAGTCAACATTATATATACAATTCAAAATATCAAATGTACTGGAAGGCATCGAGAATATTTTACTTAACTTTAAAAATTACCAAAATTACCATTTTTATTTTTTAAAAATAAAATATACAAATATATATAAATATTGTTAATTTGGAGCAACAATAACATAATCGCGCTTTTAAAAAAAAACAAATTAAATATGTCAATGTATGTGACCTTAATTTACATTGATTGCGTTTTCTCCAATATTTGCAAAATGTGCAAGTCCGTCATTGTAGCACCAAATAAGCGTACATGAGTGCAATCCAATATCACGTTTGTAAAGAGAAAATCTAATATAAACTCTTGTGGAAGAACAACAGTTAAGTAAAATTCACATCTCATTAACATCACTTATACATACACAATATCATTAAACAACAATTACAAAATAACAAATGTTATTTTAAAAAAATCATTTACATTAACTACCATAATAGTTACATATAACTGAGAAGCTTTAAGAACCATAATTAATAATTTAAAGTCATTGTTACTTATACACAAATAAAATGTTGACGATAAACTAAAGACAATTCAAAATACCGCAAGTAGTATCACACATCCAAATTGTTCACCACTAGTAAATATTCAGAGACACCCACAGCTATGATGAGACACACATATCCGCTATAGTGCACCGCTTTAAGAAATCCCCACGTTTTATCACAGAAAACAGCCAAAGACAGGAGATGGAGGTAGCTGTGAGGATTCACTACTCTCCACAGACCTGTGGCGAAGAAGAAAGTGCCCGATGTGAATACACCCTCGCGTCTCATCACATCAATATCCGTGCGATTTTCTAATAAATCCTGGTATAAATCTATGTATCTATTCCAAGCTAACGAAGATAGCACCATTTGACCAGAAAACAGACCAAGCACTTGGACTATTCTTTGAAAAGTCACTTTAGTTTTATATGAAATGCCGATTTCCGTTGTAGTGTCCTTTTCTATATCCTCCGTGGAATTGATTTCCTTCAGTTGATGATACGGTAAAGTACTGACTGGGGTATCCTTGTAGCCGCGACGAGGTGGATTATTTTTTAAGTAGAAGAGAATGCCTATCATCATCGCGGTTACGCCTATTAAATCACAAATGCCATCCACCCAGTATCCCAATGTGCCGACTTCAGATCTTTCGCCCTTGATATGTTTCCGTTCTCTCGCTACGTGCCCGTCCAAGTCGTCTAGGAACATTCTTATTTGGAACAGAACTATTGCAACCCGCCTCGCCGCTAAACTCTGACAGGTCAACAGTTTGGCTCCCACCAAAGCGATAAATACATGAAAGAAAGATATCATATTGGGCGTTATAAATAGCATTCTCTCTGAAATTCCCAATCCCATGTCAACTAACGCGCACAATGGGCCATATATGTAATGATTTATGTGATCGACCATCAAGGCTTTCACGGTCGGGTGGCAGAGGGGGTTTATGTTACAAGGCACCCAGGTTACATCTTCGTAGTTTTGTAATTTTATCGATTTATAAGTGGACGATTCTTGCGTTACATTTTCTACGTGCTCAAATATAACTATTTTGTAATTTTTTATTCTTAAAAATAGGAAAGTGTCCATGTAAATGCAATACACTAATATAATAAAGAGGAGAAACGTTAATATTTTACTTGCTTGTGAAGAAGGCCACATCATTTTGATTAAATGTATTGAAATTTACGCATGCGGTTAATCCTGCTGGCTCTTTATAGCCAAGGGCGTGTGTAGTCGAGTAGGGCTTCAGTCGGTGTTCGAACAATGTGCAATATACTCTAATATCCCACAGATGTTTTAACGGCGCATGGCTTACGAAACACTCAACAAAATTCTATTTATAACGGCATGGAATCAGCGTTTTTATCTCCAATACACATTTTAAATAAATAATTCCACATACATTATAATTTTGTGTGCGATTGCGATACATACATATGAATGTAGTATGAATGTATATATGTCACGTTTATCAACAATCACCGAAACTTGCTGTTGAACCAGAGTAGAAACAAACACATTTTTCATATCACAAAGGTCCGTTCAAAAACTCGTTTTGTGGCACGTTAAAACTGTTGGTAAAATCGATGCGGACGTCGCGTTGACTTCACGTTCACCATACAACGGCATAACACGATTATTTAAAAAAAACTATATCCAAGGCAATCCGATACTCGCGTTGGTGTATGTATATTTAATAACATAACAGTATAAACAGTTAATACATTGGCTGTTTACATGACGTTTGTGGTATTAAATGTTAGTGCTGCACCGTGCGTGCGCATGCCACCGCGCCGTTAGACCGAATGGGGTCCGGCCGTTGCCTCCGTCGAAAGCGAAACGAGAGAATTTATTCCCGCCAAAGTGGCTGTCAAAACTTGACGTTTGACCTTGCGTTAGAAATTTTTAATACGCGACGTATCATTAACACAATACGTATATTGTGAATATTGTGTTTATTTATTTTAGGCCGTCGTAGCGCAGTGCACATTTGTGGCTTCGATTTCCACTTGGCAAAATTTGGTGAACAAAAAACGCCAATTATACAGAGGGAATCTAGTGCTAAGACACTCCTTACTTTCCTCACAATCTATATATATATATATATATAAAAGGACTTGTTCTGACTTGACTTGACTGAGGTAAGACGCACACACAGCCGTAACCGCTGATGGTGGAAACATGAAATTTGGACAGATATTTATTTTTATAATCTGGACATCCACTAAGGGATTTTGAAAAATTTTAACCCTAAAGGGATGAAATAGGGGTTGAAAGTTT
>DWAN01003315.1:0-13614 GCA_018230445.1 Heliconius hewitsoni
TCAGTTGGTGTTAATTTGAAATAAGTGTCCGTCAAAACTGTTGTAATAGTTCGTTAATTTATTATTCATATATATTGTATAGATATAATTGATAAGTATTTGATTCCATTTTTATAATAGGGGGGCATTACAAATTTAAGAAAGGTTAAGGTGGGGCAGGGCACAAAAAAGATAGGGAAACACTGGTTCAGAGTGTAACATTGTTACACTCTTTGGACTATAAAATATAATTGCCATATCCGAAAAGCCTATGTCGTATATTTTTAGCCAGTTTTGTTGTTAACCCTAAAAGAATTGGCAATTAAGTGATAGACTTCGTACACATTAGCAGTATACGACAACAACGTACAGTACGGTCAACAAGACGTGGCCATCTTGCAGATAGATTTTCTGAACTTATGCGCATCGTTAACTCGGTAAGAAAATATTTAAGAGAAGGAAAAGCCCTAAAAAAACAACGTACAGTACGGTCAACAAGTCGTTAAGGCTTATTGACCGTACTGTATATTCATTAGGGACCAATATTTCATAAAGCTGAAGTTTGATATCGTCGTGGCGTGTAACATGGCAGGGGCAGAAACATGTGCTTGAAAGTGCGACAGTTGTGAGTTCGATTCCGACTCGGGGAAGGAAATATTTGGTGGTCGAGTCTACTGGTCGTCTGTGGTGGGATCATAATACTAGGTTCCTAGTATAGATTTCTTCTTATGAGCTTATTTGAAGTATACGGTCCTTGTCTACAATTTTACCACTACCCGTCCATTACAAGATATAATTAAACGCTGCATGAATGAAATCTAGCCACAATTAAACAATTTAAAAATTAAGACAAAATTTATAATTTATTAAATTTATCCGATGTGTTAGTATTCCAACTAATGCTCATATGTACTTCATGATTCTATACAAAAAAAATATAATCATTACCCCTAGTGAAATCGAACACACACCCGTCGAGTCAACAGTCAATTGCTGACCTACTGCGGCACGACGGGCTTCAAATTGCTTAAACTTTAAAAAATAACATCTTAATTTTACCTGTTCCCTTTGGGATTTCAAAAAAAGTTTCTTAGAGCTTTCCTACACTCGACTAGGAATCTACATGCCAAATTTTGGCGTCTTTTGCCGCGTAGTTCCTGATCTTGCGCTGTTTGCAATATTTTAGGCAAATTTAACTTGACCTTAATTTCCACGATTCAATTAACTAATCCATGATTTCAAATTCCAATGGACACGTTGCTGTATGAAGTAATATAAATATTAGTACTGTTTAATCTTTTTTACTTAATTTAGTAAATTATTTGCGCTGTTAGCTTCATTAAATAATTAATACATTAATAACGTATAACAGCCGGGCATTGAATTAGAAATGCTGCATAAATATACAACACGAAATTTTTCAATGGTCGGTACGGCATTATCATAGTCTTTTCCCTCCCTTCACCCGTACCTCCGACCTCACTCGGAACTCGGAACTCTTCACTCCTCAGTCTGTCAACCGACGTGCAAGCGTTTCAACGTTTCTTATCGTTATTCGTTCTCAAAGTTTACTCTATTTCTACATGAAACCTTCAATAAACAATTTTATACACAATCTTATCCGACATCGTCATTGAATGATAAGTTATCGTGAATAATGACGTTGTGATGTTAACATTTGAAGTTCTCGCGAGTTATGTGGCTCGGCTGTGATTAATTTTGCAGCAGGCGAGTGTAATGAGTGCGCGTTAACTTTTACATTATAGAAAACTTATTATTTACCGTTATATAGTGTTATTCGTGATGTCTTTGTTCAAAAAAAAAGGGCCGAAGTATTCAGCACCGCCTGTGCCTCCGCCGCCTGTCGAGGATGTGCACCAGTCTAACGGTGTGGACAACAACAACGGGGCTCAAAAGTCACAACTAGTGTTCCACTGTCAACAGGCTCAAGGAAGTCCTCTAGGGCTCATTTCCGGTTTTTCGAACGTTAAGGAACTTTATGAGAAAATAGCGGAATGTTACGACTTTCCGCCAGGAGATGTAAGTTTCCATTTTATAATTTATTCAAATGTAAGTAGGTACTTTAGGTGAGAATATAAAACACCTTATAATATCTATGCTTATCTATTATTATATTGATGGCAATTGACATATAACAACCAATGAGCAATAACCACTTACAGTCTATTATATATTATATTCGTTAGATTCCCAATTATTTATTAATAACAGTTATTAAAAGTCAATTATATGTAATTAATGTAATCAGCATCTACTGTTATGCTAAACTGATGTACAATTTGTTAACAATAAAATACTAAATCATTGGACCTACGTTTGTTTAAAGAGAGTTATAGAATTTAATTATATAATTATAGGTCTAATATAATTATATACACAATATAAATAAAATAGATACAATGATATAAAAATATTAGATAAAACCATTTGCATGAGATGTTCCTTATGTTCACGAAATTACCTTTTATCATTGTTGCACGTGTACGATTTCTACAGTTCTGAATCGCTTTCATTCACTACCATTTTAGAATTTAGAATGAAATAAATAAAACACTAGAGTATCAAGATACGCGCTAGCGTGTCCAGCCAAGTTAAAAAGCTGGAAACGCGTATTTTACACGTCACATTTCAAGCTACTTTTGAACATTTCATAAGCAATTACTGGAAATGTATGAAATTTAGCACATTTGCAAGCACATAGCTTGTGATACATATAAAATTTCTATAATTTGACTGGATCAGATATTGATATTTTAACGTTTAAAAACTGGTATTTCTGTAACTGACTCATTAAAAACTTAATATACTTCTAGGTGACCTAGAAACTTGATATTTGGTACCAAGATAGGCTATTATCGTTAGGCTATACATATTTCTACATATATAGAAAAATCTGAAAACTGGTAATTATTGATAACTACTATTAAGCTTCGCTGTATCCCGCACACAGGAGGGTAGGCAGAGGAAGCCTAGTGTAAAGACACTCCGTTCCTCACTTTCCGCCGAATTCTGGAAGCATTGCGTGTTGAATGGTGGCCGCCGCGCTTCTCCGACATCAGAGCGAAGTAATAAAAATATTAAATATTTTATTTCCTCGAATCGAACTCAGGAAATCGGGAAAGTGGGAATGGAACTGACAACCTGTTGCTTTCACAGTCACACGTAAACGCCGTCCTAAGCTCCTGCGCCACAATTTGTATATCTATATGTAATATACAAATTCATTTAAATACTTAATGGTTAGGAAATTTGCTTACTATCATTTAATAATTATTGTAATTTCTTTAATGAATCTTTTAATTTTACTCAACATTAATTTAATTTATTAAGAATTTTTTATTTAATTCTCTCGCTCAGCCGTAACTATTTTCTATTTATTTTATTATGATTTTTACGTAATGAATTGATTATTAATTTAATGATATGTCATATAATGATCATGTGAACACTGCATTTACTTGTATTCGAAAACAATTGTGACCTTCATAAAATATTTATCAAGAAGTAAGTCTCAACTTCGATAATTAATACATGAGTTTGTGTAGGTTAGTTTATCCCAATAATATTATTGTAAAGCTTATTTATCTCATTTGCCACTTGCAACAAACAAGCTTAAAATAATAATAAATAATAACTAGTTTTGTAGATTTTCCTGTTAAATATGCTGTGGTCAGAATTGATCGTACTTAAAAACTATGTTGATTGTACTTTGCTTATAAATTCATAAACGATTCATTGATTAATTTCCCTGAACTCGTACCAATTCAAATCATGTCCATTTTTTTATAACTTTTATATATTTGTAATGCCATAAAAAATATTTTAGATTTATATTTCATATGCACTTAATATGTATTGACTTCGAATTCCGAAAGCTATAGAAAAACTATCATAAATGGTAATTCACGTCTTCTCGTCTTCGTTTTATTTGCAATCTGGTAATGTATATAGTAGTCGGTAAAATGTGCCGACTACTGTACCTACTGCTTATTCCATCATTATTCTTCTTATATTTTCGAGTTAAAGACTTCTGTAGTAAATTATTAATAGAACAATACATTTTGGACTTCGGAGATTTTTAGTATTGAGCTGTAAATGTGTAGTACCCTGTTCTGAAGATAATCCTGATATATTTAAAAGTAAATAAAGGAATTGAAGAATTGAAGCAGTTAATTACTTGTTTAATTTATACGTTAGTCAGCCTGTGAAATTTAACAAATAAAACCAAATTTCATGTTAATATCAGCTAGGAACATCTCAAGATGGTTCCTAATAATTCCTGTAATAACAGTGACAAATCCCGAAAGGACAATAACACTACTGCAGCCTCCATTCGCCAAGACTCGTGCCGACAACATCTAGACGGTGCCTGACGATTTTGAATGAAGCTTAACATCTCGTGGAGATAGTCGCAGTATGACAGCATCTGAATGTAAATGATGTATAAATGAAATGAAGTAATGATTATATTTGATTTATTCTTAAATCTTCTTTCTGGTAGACCAAGCGCGGCGTTGATTCCCGACGCAACACACAATGCCTCGAAAAATTTAACGGGAAGAGGGGCATCGAAAGTCTTTACACTAGGTCTCCTCTACCTACCAAACTATGCGAAAATAACAAAAAAAATCTTAGATTTTTAAGAAACCTAATGAACCATGATAAAGGAACATAAGATTTCCGTGTATGACATAATATGTAAATTATTCTATGATGCATCGTTGATGTGCTTAAACATTACCTGTTGTTATCAAAATTACCTACGCCTTCAAGACCAATAACATTATATCTATATCACGATATCTGTACTGACAAATTCGGAGTGTACATCGCTATTAATAATGTTATGTGACATAAGATGTAAAATGTATGTGGTGTTTATATCAACATATTGTATAAAAATATTTTAGTCACTGAGTGACTTAACGATAATGCACACTCACTCACTCACGGGGCGTAAAAAGTTTAATTACGAAGAATTTGTTCAAAATAATGTGTGTAATATGTATCGATTCGATCTTGTTAGATAAAATGTTACCGAGTGTACCGTTACCGAGTACATAAGTTACAGAATCGAAGTCAGGACTATCATTGGAAACAATAATATATAGATTGAACATAAACAACGACGCCATCTTGATGAAATAGTGTCTATGTATCATTTGTTCTAACATTGGTTCGTATCTCTCAGTAATTCCTAATCCGTAACAATAATAACAACAAAAATATATTGATAAAAAAAATCTTAATAAAAACATGTTTTTTACTGAAGGGTCAATATTACTAAAGTGAAAATATCTAATAATTGCAATAACTGTATCGCACTAAAAAAATATTTAGCTTCAATTCTCATTTCTGTTAAAGCATAATGATTGTTTTTCTCGTCATATATAAAACATCCAAACACAACACTAGACAAGTCGTCTACATTTCTTAGTTCAGAAGTCCCTTTGGTCACCTTCTGGCTCGGCCTCTTAATCTCTTGAGTTTCATTTACCGTGTATAATTTTTTTTTTCAAATTAAGCCCTTTCATTTGATATCCATATTAAAATTGTAATCTCGTAATGAGCTGGTTATATTGTGTTATTTTGAAAAAAAAGCAACAACTACAAATTAGGTAAATCTGCTCTAAATGTCGCGATATTTGATTGTGTTCTCGATCGGAGATTGCAAACCCCATAGAACTATAATCATCACATTATAAATTAATAAATCATTCGGCTCATTATTAGTCCGAGTAATTACATTATAATTTTTTGTCTGGTCTATAAAACGGAATGTACGCCAAAAGTGTATCACTGGAAAAGTTATCTCAGAGGTTCGGAGGAACAGTTGGCACAAATGTTTAATATCTAATGGGGACTACTTTGAAGAAAAAAGAAATCGTTATTTTCTTAACACACTTTGTAAAACCAAAAAGTTACGATAATAATATTTTATAAAAGTATCGGTAGGTTCACCTATAGTAATATTTTATAAATATTGTCATATCCGGGAAACTAGTTCAAAATATATATGTATAATATGACATTGTATCTGTTGGCGACGACCCGACAGTCACAGTGAGTAACAGCGATTCTTTAAACAATGACCACGGAATATATGTATAATGTATATTATAACAATTGAAAAACAACCTCAACTAACCTTATTCATTTCTAGGTATATACAAATATTATAGAACTTACGTATTGCAGAACGTATGAGTAGTACCTACACATTTTTGAAATGCAATAAATAAATACTAGGAAGTAATTTGCAATGCTGGTAATATATAAAAAATGATTCATAACGGCATATGAGTTCGTATCTTCACGTGTAGTTAAGAGAAGGAGAACGGTAGCTGATGGCATCTTGAAATTACTACAAGTGCATATTACAATTTTCCCTAGTTTGTTGTAAAAATTTATAATATTATAGTAACATATACTTTTACTAGAAAAGTAAAAGAGGTCTCCGCTTAGCTATACTTAGCATGCATTCTCGCAGTAGCGATAAACAAATTTTGTATGGTCGAGTAACAAAGCGTAGAATGTTAACGCTTTGTTACTCTACTATACTAAAAATCAATCACACTTCTATATAAAAAGTCACTCACATTGTAAAATTACAGTAATTAAATATATAATTGAAAAAAACTAAAACACACACTTTACTGCACCAAGTGCTATAAGTGCTAATGTACTAGGTCGTATAAGTCGTATAAACCCAAACTTGAGTGGCTTATCAGTAACTAACCTCTGAGGAGTACCACTATTCGGATCCTGATTCCATCACCAGATCAGCACGATGATACCATACTATTGTGTTGTCACCTAAGCTATGTATTACTGCAAAGTTTCATTATCATACTATTACTAAAAATGGGCCATATTTTGTTTCTTAAATTTTATTACATACGAGTAGTTACTAAATTTTACAGTTTATTTTACAGTAAATTTACAATTTTACAGTTACAGTTCGACCTATTAAAAGCGTATTTATAAAAGTTTTAAAATATTTTTTTATTGTTATTTGAACTACTTACTATTATCGGCTAGCTGTTACTTTTATAAAATAATTTATTTCGCTTCACGAATAAGGAAACTGATCTATTATCGGGAAATAAGCGAATCTGCTTTATCCTTTATCGATAAATTATAATAATGCTCTCTATGATATATACATACAAGTTGCACGAGTTTCTTGGTTTTAATTCTTTCAAAAATATTATGACCATATATAGGAGCGGGAGGGGGAATGGAGTTCACACACTCACAACCTTTGATCTACTATTAGTAGGAAAATATTATAAAAAAAATGTTTGAGCGATGACTTTGTTGGGTAATGCCGCTCAATTATTGAAAACTGTTTGCATAATCACAAAATACAATAGTTTAATTGCCAGAAAAGTAAAATTAATATTTTTAATAAATTTTAATTAAATTAGTATTTATATTTTGGACTTATCTACGACACTTAACCAAAAATCAGATCAGCGTTTTTTCTAATACGGATTCGATCAGCTGATTCGACTGCATATTCTAATGAAGGATCATGTCTCTCAATCTCTCATGCACATAGAACATTATCTGTTAACGTTACGTACGTAGTGGTTCTTAGAATTAGGCAAAAATATTTTTTCAGAAATGACAACACAACCAACAATAGATGACCGTGGCACTTCGCCTAGGCATCGTTAAAGGTCAAATTAGCGAAAATGACATTGGCATTTTCTTCATATTTTATTGCAATAATAATATTAGGGTCGCAGCGTTTCGGATTGTTCTAATTTATGAAAATTGCCTACATTAAATTATTACATTGACTTTAACATGCGTACCTATTAGTCAATCAGCATTCGATTTTTAATTTGTTTTCGTTCACATATTTTTTTATTTTTTTACGTACATATTTTTTTATTTTTTTTGCGTACTATTTCAGCTACGTATTGGGTGGTTTAAGGTCTAGTGATAAGTAATCCGCTCTCCATTCTTGACAAATGGCGTTATATATTACAACGATAATTTTATTAATTAACGTTTTTGTTTCTTTTGTTTGAAAAAAACACTTTTTAATTTTTGGAAAAATCTCTTTTTGTATTTTGTGTTTTCATAGAGTAGTTAAAACTGTGGTTTCATTTAAAGCGGTGATGACAAAAACAGTTTGTATATATTTAGAATGGAAAGAGGACAAAGCAATTTTTTTAAAGTCTTTAGTTTAAATTTTGAGAAAACATCAATAAAAAAGGTGTTTTCATATTACCTAATTAAATAAGGCGAACATCAGAGAATTCAAAAATACCTAGACTACTAGATACAGTGGCCAATACCTCGGAAACGGTTAAATTTCAGTGTATGTTATATGGGGTAAAATGGTCGAAATGACCTCATCTATCAGGTGATACTTACACAGGTGTGTAAGTTTATCTATCTATTTATCAATCACCCTGTATATTTTCGTGGAATAAAATTTTTTTTTCAAGCAAATTGAAGCCATTTGACTGCCCGGTCGGCAATTCGCACCCTGACTTTGTAATTTAATATTTTGGACGCAAGTATGTATACATCTATAATCAATAGTTTTTGTTTTCCTTACAGTCACATTTTTAACAAAGTTATGAAAACGTTCATATTTATGTAATTGGCTCAAAGCTGTCATTGCGGAAGTATGCGCGGCTGAACGGCCAGGAAGTAGAACGGCCCAGGGGCGCAGCCGGCCGGCCGCAGTCTCGTGTGTGATCGACGTTGTTACAATTTGCCTAAATCCGCGCTTTTGACGAGTTTATGTTAAATTATTATTATACCAACGATCAACGATAATTTTTTATTCAACGTAAAAAAATATTAATCGAAAGTTGCTAAATTAAATTTAAAGTTGTAGTATTAAGGTTAAGTTTACATTGTTGTCGAAGCTAAAAGTATAGTAGTAGTCATGGCTGTCTGATAACCTACTACTCGTGGGTCAAGGACCGGACGGAAGACTAAACGGTCATTATGCATTCAAACAATATTACACATTCGCATTTCCCGAAAGTTGAAAGTTATGCAAATACGAGTAGATACATGTGTATTAGTATATGATGGAAATCGTTGACATTATTCTATATACCTATACTTCTTTGGATTTTCGGTTTTGGATCAATACACTAACTACTACATATGTGTATAGTTGATCGAAGCTTTGAAACATTAAATAGTTTCAATGATATTATTGTTACAAATATCAACATATCAGACAGTGTCGTGCAAATACGTCATATTCTTTCTTCCTTGTATGCAATTTAAACTCATAAATTCCAGTTTACACCATTTAACTAAGACAGCGCCCCTCTAGTAGGTGCATCATGTTTTCCATTTGGGATATAGCTTTAATTTCTGTCCTATTTTAGTATTATTTATAGTTATGAACGGGAAATATATTTTTTGGTCGATATTATAAGACAATCTCGAGCTTAACATTTCGTAATGATGATATATTCAGTTTAAAATGCATAAAATATAATAAAGTAATACATTCTAAAATGTTGTGTAATATGTTGATTGTTGAGGCTAGTCGTGGCGCAGGGGCACAAAGTGTAACTGTAAAAGCGACAGGTGTGGGTACGATTTTCACTCCAGGAAATTAAATATTTAATATTTTCACTTCATCGCTCGGGTGTCGAGGCAAATTGTGGCGTTGAGCTACTCAATACACCATGCCTCAAGAGTTCGACGGAAAACGTGGAACGGACTGTCTTAACACTAGGTTCCCTTTTGCCTAACCGATGTGTGCGGGATATAACATGACGCTAAAAAAATAAAGTTGTGTAATCACGTAATATATTTATTACCTATGCTAGAAAGCCAAAAGATAGGAATGTACCACAATAATAAAATAAATACATTATTGTTAGTAAAAATTAACGCTTTGTGAATTCTGTCACAATCTAATTGCCTTGACATGAAATATTTTAGCTGCTCGTTATATACAGATATATTTTCACATTCGACTTTCTGACAACGAAATTGTAGTGACATATCTTTGTTAATTAATAAAATTTTAACATAAATTGTAATCTAATCTAGATTTTTACCATTCTAATAACGAATTATTGCTATTAATCAAAAAGCAATGTTGCACAGCAGATAAAAGTCAAATTGAACCCGGTTATTGCGGTTAAGGAGTATTTGTTTCTTGAAGCATTTAGATTTTAACGTCTTTAAAATATTTATTTACTCAGAATATACAAGAAACACCCTGAAAGTAAGTTATTTATAGTACATTTTTCTGGTTTCAGATTTTGTTCTGCACGCTAAATACTCACAAAGTGGACATGAAAAAACTACTCGGCGGTCAAATAGGATTAGAAGATTTTATATTCGCTCACAGAAAAGGCAGGCCAAAGGAAATAGAGATAGTTAAAACGGAAGACTCTCTCGGCTTAACTATTACTGACAATGGTGCCGGATATGCCTTCATTAAAAGAATAAAGGAAGCATCGATTGTTGCAAGAATACCTCACATTGAGGTCAGTCTTTAGTATTAGATCACCATCCACCACCATCTTATATTATTATCTTCAAATATATAAAGTAATTGGTTTTCAAATATATAAAGTAATGATTATAAGTAAAATGACAATTAAAGAAGAAAAAATAATGAAAAACATAGTAAAAATATAAATATAAATAGGATATATTGGTGAATATGTAAAATACTCTCTTAATTTCTTTATTATTGGTCAAAACAATATCGGAAGAAATTAATATAGCTTAGTTTTCAATTAAAATAAAATGTATATTTTAATCATAATTAATTTATAATGTTCTTGTCATGTTATGATACAGCAGGTACCTTCTCATATACAGGAAGGCGATACAGTAGATAACGATTAATAAATTATGGAGCTTAAATCGAAGCAACATAAAAAGTAAATTAATATAATTACCAGAAGAATAGAACCATGCTAAAAATCAGCTTTACGCTGTATCCCGCACACTGCAGGGTAGGCAGAGGGAACCTAGTGTTAAGAAACCGTTCCCCATTTTTCGCCGAGTTCTGGATGCATTGCGTGTTGAGTGGCGGAACTCAACGCCGCGCTTTGCCTCGACACCAGAGCGAGGAAATGAAAATATAAACGTAAATAAATATTTCACTTCCTCAAATGGGGATCGAACCCACAACCAGTTGATTTTACAATCACACTTTGTGCCTCTGTGCCACGACTGGCCTCACATACGACATAGAATCATGCTAAATGGTCATAATAGTTTAGAAGGTATTATCTTTTATTGGAATTGAAATAAGCGTGTCACAATTGACTACACTGCCCTATATTTAATGGCAGGTCGTTTGCCTCGTCAGAACTTAGTAGGAAATAATCTATTATCATATTAAGCTTTACTCTCATTGTGTCTTTAGGTTGGCGATCACATTGAGCGATTAAACGAAGAGAACATGGTCGGAAAAAGGCATTATGAAGTGGCAAAGCTACTTAAAGAAATTCCAAAGGGATCAACATTTACAATAAGACTAGTAGAACCTTTGAAAAGTGGTTTTGGAAGTATTGGACCAAAAACTGGCAGTGCTAGATCTGGAAGAAAACAAAATTATGGATCTGGCAAAGAGACGCTTAGATTTAAAGCCAATGGACAAGCTACGATAGAAAATGAGGTTAGTTTTAAATGTGAACTGTTTCATACCGATGTTAAACTTGATATCGGTGGTCATAAAAAAATCTATATCTATTATTGTTTTACATCTCCATATCAAAAAATCACTTATTAGTATTATTAACATTTATTTATTGATTAACAAAATTATATTTGTTATCTAAGTTTTTAAGAATTCTTATTAAATATTAGCTAGCCTAACGAGTGGGACGGCAACAATTGATGAATTATGAATTTACAAATTAGGACTAAATTGTTAAAAATCTGCCTAGTGTTACACTCCATTCCCCACTTTCTGCCGAATTCTGGAGAGATTTTGCTTTTTATTATAATTTTTAAGTGTCCTCTATCCATTTCAGCCAAAAGTAGTAAATATACAGAAAAAAATATTTTTACTGTTTTATTATACATATATGTAACTTTAGATTAAATAAAATTTCATATTAGGATTGCAATTTATTTAAATAGTACTTCTTCCGCTTCGCTATAAAAATTGTGATTAGATAAAAAATATCGTATGTGATATCAGTAAAATAATGAGTAAGATTTTTTTATTTATGTATATATATTATGCACTGTTTCCCTGTTCACCTACTGGCCCTTTAATGTGTGTACTACTAGTCACCATTAATTTTTTCATATTTTATTACATTTTCATAATAAAGAATATGCAATATTAATTAATATTTCTTAATTATTATAAGATATCGAGTTAGATATCGTTTCTTTTTTGCTGCTGTGGCTGGCCAGATATTTACAATAAAAGCTTATTTGAATTAAATTCGACTGTTTCAGACAATTAGACCTTGGTATTGAAAGATTTTTATATCAATATTTATAGATTATCTGCCATAGTAATATAAATGAGCTAATGTTAATTTATAAATTTCACAGCATGATGAGAGGTCGAAGGCTGGTATAGACAAAATAAACGCTTTACTCGAATCGTTTATGGGTATAAACGATAGTGAATTAGCAACGCAAATGTGGGATCTCGCAGAGGGCAAAACAAACTCAATGCAACTAGCTGAAGCCATTGATAACAGCGATTTACAAGAATTTGGATTTACTGATGAATTTATCATAGAACTGTGGGGCGTTATTACAGATGCTAGATCTGGCAGACTTTATTAAAATTACTTATTGAATAAGCATGATGTTTTAGTATATGTATTTAAGGATTATCTACAAGAAGACAGAGGGTTTTTAAAAAAAAATCACTTTTGTCACCACAGTTCAAATTCTGTTTGTCAATTATAAATTAAAACAATTATTATATTTTAAGCAATTGTATTTATTAGAAGAAATTTGTATACTACACTTAATTAATATTTTAATTATAATATTTTTTCATAAAACTTTATGTACTTTTACTTAAATAATAGAACGAGTTTGCATGTATCAGTGTCTACATTCCTGTCATAGTATATGTATTTTGTGTTACAAAATTCTTCACCTGTATTATGCATACTGGGCTTATAAATTGTAGGAATATTAGAATTGTCGTAAATGATAATTTATTTATTAGTAAGTAATTTGTTTTATAGCAAAATAAATGATATTATTTAAATCTAGCAGATTATAAGTAACTGTTATAGCTTTGACTTATACTGTAATAATAAAAAATATTTGGAATTCTAGATGAGCTTATTACAAAATTAAGTCAAATTAAAGGTCATTGACGATCTAGTTTAATGTATTTTTAAAATTATTATATATTTAATATTCACAGCCTACATGTGTTAAGATACTTCAAAGAAAAGGCATGCCTATACGCTAAACAATTACTCAAAACTGATATTAATTTAAAATGCTTACAAATGCTGTTAAAAAGTTAATTAATTTTAATTATATAATATTATTTTTTACATTTCAAATGTAAATGTAACTATTGGTGCTTTACTTTAGCAACACAAGAATTTCATGTTTAAATAATATATATATATATATATATATATATATATATATATATATATATAT
>DWAN01003316.1:0-13614 GCA_018230445.1 Heliconius hewitsoni
AATTAAATAAATAAATTTTTTAAAAAGCCTTTTTCTCGCCTGCGTAATTTAACTAGATTAGATAATATTAAATAATCTCTTCTTTCAACCTAAATCAATATTTTATACCGTAAATATAAAATCAAGGACCACTTTTATATCATTCTTGGTAGCAGGGACCACTATGTAAGAGGTCTCAAAACTCAATAGAAACTTACATTAAAAAAATATATATATTTTATGAGAAACTTCTGTGATTTCCCATGAAAGCGTCGTGACGCAGTTAACAATCGTGTGACTGTAAACGCAACGGTGGTGGGTTCGACTCACAATGGGAGAATAAATTGTGATTTATTAATATTTTTATTATTATTTCGCTCTGGTAACAAGGCAAAGCACGGTCATTTCACCGTGTTATTGAGCATAGGGATATTTGGATTTTTTGGCCTGTAATTTAAAAACTTCTTCAACGGCTTTGATCAAACATGGTTTCATGTGTGTTTTTCCGACCGTGTGAGGTTTGTTAGATTATGCTATTAATTTAGAAATCTCAAACGGCGCTACTATGTGCGATGTGCTCCCATCCCGTCGGCTTAGAATAGGATTATCCTGGTACTGATGGTATCTTAGAAGCGATTAAAATATAAGGCCGCGGAGGCCTAAAGGTGGTCCGCGAATAGTTGATTGCATATATCTTATATACGAAAAACGTTCAATAGGATGGTTGACCACTAATCGAATTTAATAGATACTTCGAATTTAAAATAAACTGTGAATTATCAAAATACCACAGGTTGCAACGTCATAACTTACTCACGTGAACTGGCATACTTAGTTCATAAAATCCATGAATTAATGCGTCATTATTTTAAAATATTTTAATTAATATGTATGTTGAAATAATTTATATTTGAGACCGGAGCATACTCTACTGCTACCCATGTAGCATGCTCATCTCATTCACTGCGCGATGACCAAAGCCTCACCATCCCCTAAAATTAAAATCGTTCGCGGACCACCTTTAGGCCTCCGCGGACCACTGGTTGGGAACCACTGTTCTATATGGACATAAATTATACACTATTAAAAAAAATAATCTATGTTTTTTTAATTTATTAAAAATATCTGTCAACTGTCAACGACCTTCAAAAAATATTTATAATCTATGCGGGGCTTATGAAGGCAAGTGACGATTGGCATTGGTGAACGTTTGTTTTTAAAAGTGGAAGTCGTTCATTTAATTTTTTCTAACACTAATAATATATGAAAAATGAGAAGGACTTATAAATCTAAAAAAGAAATTGATGGCGCGTTAGATCCACGCGATGTTCTATTTACAATGGATCCAAAAAGTTCCGTTTTTGATGCGTTTTATATACAAAACATTAAACAAACGAAGCGAGACATGTCAGTGGGTGCATCTATGCAATTTGCTGCGTCAAATAAAGTTCGTAAAAGAAAATATGTGAAAAGAGTGAAAAAACCAGAAATAAATATTAAGGCATCATGTTCAACATCTGGATATCTAACGCCAGATAAATCATTACGTGTAAATAAGCCGGTAGATTTGTTTGACCAACTCCTTGAATCCTCTCCTGTAGAAACTAATAATAAACAAACCATTAATAATTTAAACAATTTCCAGAAACAGTGAGTAAAATAGACAATATTTATCACTATCATTATGTTCATATTACTATACTATTTTTATTCATATTAAATGTTGTAAAAATTGTTTGAAGGTACAGAAGACCATACTATAAAAGAAAATCTAATAAGGAAATACGGAATTATTCTAGAAATGACAGTACAGGTTTGTACTTTATCCAGATTAAGTACCCTGTTTAAGACAATTTGACAAAAAATGCCTTTTTATTAAAAGATGTTTAGATGTTTATCACATTTTTGTTTTACATAAACCTAGGCATATTTGGTGCTTAATGCCTCAATAATAATCAATAAACCAATTACTACATCAATCATTCCATTTGGTTTTAAAAGCTTTAAACTCAATTGAGTTAAATCAAATTTCTCATTCCATTGCAATGCTTAGAATGTCATTATGCACATAAGAGTCATTTTCTAGGATGGTCTATCATTTCTTCCAGATATCAGCAAACTACTTAATATGTATCTAATGAGATAAAATATTTTAAGCATTATATGTTTTCCTGCATTTAGTATAAAAACATATTTCAAGTTGTTGAGATTGACACAAAAGGCAAGGTTGTAATGTAATTTGGATGAAAACAATATTTTTTAATAACACACCATATTTTTGTTCACAGATTCAGACAAAGAAAACTTTAATGTTAAAGATAAAACTCAAACACAAAATGTATCTGATATATTGTGTCATAAGTTAGAGATAGAAGAAGAAAACAATTGTAGTCCACAAAATGTTGATGAATCAATTGATAATATTGTAAAAAATCTATCATTATTTAATGAAAATGAGCAAAAACATCCTAAAAACATCCAGGTTTCTGAAGTTATAACAAATTCACCATTATGTAGTACACCTTTTCAAGAAAAATATAGAGGGAAATCTATATATAGATTTTCACCTATTTCAATAAATTTAAATGACAGTCCAATCATATCAATGACTCCAAAAGAAAAAGAAATCAGTAGGGAAAGTTCAGATATAGAGAAACCAAATTATTTTCAGCATATACCTTCTAATACTAGTTCCTATAATGAGGAGGTAAATTCACCAATATTACAAAATAATACATGTTGTGAGATATTTAAAAAAGCTACAAAAATTAGTCAAATTAAAACATGTGAGAATGAATTGTTTGAAAATAAATCTTTACAATCAAGTGAATTGGAACCTTTCCTAGGATTTACTAGAAATTCAGAAGATTTTGAAACGGAGGCTATTGTATATAATAAGGAATGTAATGATATGGAAAATAATCTTTTATGGAATGAACAAAGTTTTCGAGGATTTGTTAAATCAGGTATGAGTTTATGTGATACAGAGGAAAATGTTGTCAATGATAACAATAAGAAAACATTAAGTATAAGTTCGGAAGAAAATAGTTCTATATATCATGAAAATTTAGATAATGAATCTTATTATGATACATGTGAAGAAGATGAATCCTATAATAAAAAAGACAAAGATAATAATAAAAAAGACCTTATTATAGTCATTGATCGACTTAATGATTCTGTTTTTCAAAAATATTATAGTAAAATGCCAAGAGATTCTCTTAAAACTAATGAATCAATAACAGATTTAACTAATAGTGATGATTATGCTAGTGTAGATGGAAATGAATTTAAAGATTCATCAAATTCCAGTTTTAATGAATCAGAAATTAGTAATGACTTCAACAAATCATCAATTCTAACAATAAATGAATTAGACCAAAGTAATAATTCAGAGACTAGTCTTAATAAAAGAAAAGAAGAAAGAAAAGAAACTACTAAGGCTGATGAAGATTTCTGTGACAATTTTGTAACAACCAGACGAAGAAATGGTGTTACAAATAATTCTTTACTGCTAACTTTAGATAATTCTATTACAAGTGGAAGCAGTACTGATTTTGACAAGACTGTAGTAACATTAAAAGAGAGTGATAAAATAGTGAAAAACGAACTGGATATTCACCAAAATGATGATATACAACTTGTAGACGAAAGTATATCATCTGAAGAGAAAGCAACTGATAACATTGAAGTAAATCTACACAATTCAATGTTAAGTTCTTGCAATGGTAATAACATTGAAAAGCCTTTGTTAAAACTTAGGAAGGAGTCTATATCTCCCATAGAGCAACATAGAAAATGTTCAATTGCTTTGAATGATATAAGGAATAGTATAACATATAGAAAAATAATGACTAGAAAAAGTTCAAGATTAAATAGAGAAATTACAGACATAGATGTACCTGAAAATAAAATAGAAGCAAATAAACAGAATTTATCAAATATAAGTAAAGATATAGTTGATATAGATGATTCTAGAACATCAATATATGAAACAAAACAAGGAATAGTTTTACAACCAGGCAAAAGATGGGAAAGATCTTTAAGTATTTACAGAAGAATGACCACAATGGCCGACCATTTTGATCACTCTATTTTAGATCTTGAACCTCTTGAAACAAAAGGAAGGAAATATCGTCAAAGTGTTATCAGCACAATGGAAATGCAAGAAATAAAAGGTAATTTTAATACTAGGCTTAGCGTATAGATTTTTTATATTTTTTTAAATACAATAAAAGCAAAGCAGTTTAATGCTTCTCCCATATAGCAGGGCAATCCAAGAGCATTTAGTCTAAAGACACTATGCTTTCAATATTCTCTGTCTGAAATTAGTCATTGTGTAATGGTGGAACTCAACGCCGTGCTTTCTTTTGCCACAGTAGAGTAAATGAAAATAATTTATTTTCTAAGTGCAAATTGAACTAACAGCTGTCACATTTACACTAAGATGCTATCCCCACAGAGCCATTGTAGCCAAACTTAGAAAATATTTTCATATATCATATATTATTTATGTATTTTTTGAAATTTTTCTATAAACATAACAAACTTTTTGGTAAGTATAATTATAAAGAAATAAGAATTTGGCACTTTCAGTCAAAGTTTCAGTGTAATGTCAGGTTAAAATTATTTCTCTATTTATTTTTGTTTATTCTATTGATATATTTATATTTAAAATGAATTATATTAATGTGTAATTATTTTACAGGTTCAGTACACAATGAATCAATCCATAGCCGCAGAAGTACTTTTGTCTCTAAACCTAGAAGGTCTACCATTAGGATTGTAAGAGTAAGCAAGAATAACATAAATAATATTTTAATAATTTCTGTTGTTGTTAAGGATACCACATGTCTATATATATATGCTTAAATGGAAAAGTAACACAAAATACATTCTATAACTCAACTCAACTATGTACTTATAAGATTATTTTATATTCACAAGATGAAAAATATTTTTTTATGTAAATTTTAAAAATATACGTTATTTTTAATTACAACTTTCATTTTAGGAATCTAATGCTTCAAGAATTAGTTTATGTTCCACAACACTGTCTGAAGATTTACAAGGTAATTAATTTTTATATTTACTACTTATTTGCCTTTATTTTTTGAAATTCAAAGAATCCATTACTGTTGCTTAAGTCCATTACGAAGTCATTACGTATAATTACTTTTCTAAATGAAACGTAGCTTATTGAAGTATTTTGTTAAACTAAGCAGGTTATAGTAGATATTTGACTAGCGTACTGGCAACACCTAATATACGTTGTACTTGTAATTTATAAATGCTACAATTTCTTTTTCATCTGTGCGTCAATCGTCATTCATTCACGGAAGCAGACGCTGTTATAGTGTCGCTGCCATTGTAATTTTTATTTTTTTTGTTATTAACAATTTATCTCTTAGATAATTTACATTAAGTAGTGATTTTTAATAACTACTGTCGGTAAACAGTAGTAGAACATTTTTATATTGTGTAAATCTTTGTGATTGATCGGACATTTTGACTGCCATTCTTTATCCCTAACGGGATAATAGCTTGGTTCTGAGCCTTTGTTCATAAAAAGTGTCTAAAGCAGAGTGCATGCATCTTTCCCTGCAATACACAGGTGAGTTTTAATTACATGAAATAATATTTGGGTCATATTATTGTAAGCTTGCGTGGTTTCACAGATTCTACGTAACACTGGATTACTCATGGGGAAAGTTCGTCATTCGCTTCCTAGTACATGTCATTACGTCGATTCTTGTATCGAACAATATGTTTTGTTTGCAGGATTTTTGACCGACGACTGTGATGATACGATTGTTGAGCTATCAAAACTATCAATCGGTGACTCTGATCACGAGGTCACTGTTTTAGAAAAATTTCATGACACCACGAGCCGTGTAGCGACCGCGCGGGACTACGTCTTGCGACGTTGCAATCAAACAGAAGTTGAACTGTTTGATGAATGCTATCCAGATACGTGAGTATACGCCATTGATAATCTAATGATATTACTATCGTAATTTGTTACACAACAAGGTGGTGTTATTCAGAAAACTGTTTATATCGTTTTATTGGGTCAAGTGAAAAGCAAGATGGTGGCTACACAACAAACACATGTTGTTTTTGTGAACAATGAATGAAAGCTTTTGTTTTCTTTTTTTGTTTCTTTTCTTATTTAACATAAAAAAAAATATAGTAATAATTAAAATTGGTTTTGTTTATTTTGTGGAAATAAGGTTAGTTAATGAGACAATTTATTATATTAGTGGATGTTTCTTAATATTTAATCATTGTCGTTTTTCTGCTGAATGCATACATGAAAATTACAAAAAAAAGTTTTGAAAAAGTGTTTTTTTCGTCTGACCTTAATTAAAAAAAAAAGTGAGCCAAGGGGTTCATATAATTTTAATTTTACCTTCATTATATAAAAAAAATCGTAATGTAGTTTAAAAATGTTTAGATATAAATTCTAAATAGTTACTGAATTGTTATAGCTTACTTAATTACAATAACCTATATTTTCTGTATGTCTAAGAATGAGAGTCTCTTAGTGGTAGTGATACAATTTTTTTTCTGTGTTTTGATCTTTTTCATGAATAGTAACAGATACATTTTTAACTCAAGCCTCAAAAAAATTTTGATTTTATTAATAGAAGAATTGAATTGATTTTATTTTAATTAACAAAAAGTTATGAATGTTTAAACTCGTATGTAATCTACCCTATTTTAAAATTAATGTGGTATATATATTTGCTTTGTAAAATGAAACCCTTATATACTCAGGATTACAATTAGGATCACTTTGT
Source organism: Heliconius hewitsoni (assembly GCA_018230445.1). Classification (NCBI taxonomy): domain Eukaryota; kingdom Metazoa; phylum Arthropoda; class Insecta; order Lepidoptera; family Nymphalidae; genus Heliconius; species Heliconius hewitsoni. The sequence goes on from DWAN01003316.1 coordinate 6,783, forward strand.
CATCTGTCTGTCTATCACTTTTGTAAAGTCCCTTTTTTATTTAGAGTCCTGAAGAACTGCCGCAAGATCGGCGAGGGTGTCTACGGGGAAGTTTACCTCTGGCGCGCTCGAGACGGCAGAGCCCGTGTGCTGAAGATAGTGCCCATAGCCGGCCACATCAAAGTGAATGGAGAAGATCAGAAGGACTACCATGAAATCATATCTGAGATTGTGATTGCTATGTGAGTTTTGTTTTGTTATTTTTTTTATTTTGAGATTTATTTGGTAGAGGTCAATTGCTAGAGGTGCTAAAGTTTAAAATTTTTGTTATTGTGTTGAGAAGTCAGAGCAGTTATATATATTTTATAGTCAAGATTTTGTGTACTGCCACTCAGTACACAAAATCTTCAAGCCATCACCACTTTTTATCTACAGTTTTTTGCTTATGTTAAATGTTGTGTTTTTTAATTTTTTCCTGAGGATGTAGATTCTCTGGAGAAAAGCACCTGATTGTAATTATGATGTTTTGTAGTTTCGATCCTCGGAGGAATAATTATATTCAAATATTTTTTCATTTCCCTCGGCCATGGGCTGTGTTGAATTCCAACACGCGATACAACTTGTTTGTTTGTTTAGAGCAAGCTATTTACAGTTGTATTGCAGAATTCATTAACACTAAAGGTTTTTGATCTTGCATATAAATATTTGCCTCAGCTTAGTTTTGTCCGTTTATCTCTATCACTTTATATTTGCTTTAACTCACCTATATTATAGATGCACTGAATGATTCATGATCATCTTGTAAAAAATATTGTAGTTGTGAAACTACTTCACACAATTAGTAGATTTCTTTTAAAAATATTTTAATAATACAAAAATGGGTTTAGGATTTTTTTTTTGGATCTTTCTGCTGTATCCCACACATAGTGAGGTAGGCAGAGGGGGCCGGGAGCCTGGTGTTAAGACACTGCTCTCATTAAGACATCCGTTCCACAATTACCGCCGAACTCCGAACGCATAGCGTATATAGTGGCGAACTTAAATTCGTTCATCGATATACCACAGCAGGAAATGAAAATATTAAATATTTCAATTGCGGTTAAGAATAGTTTCTATTTTTTTTTTGCTTCACGTTAAGCGTGGCGTTGAGTTTCGCCACTCAACACACAATGTTTCGAAAATTGGGCGGAAAATGGGGAATGGAGTTTCTTAACACTAGATTCCATCTGACCTACTTTGCTATATATGTATGTGCTGAATACGGCAATAAAGCTATAAAATATTCGAATATCGCGAAGTTTATAATCATGAATTTATTACTTCCAAGGGTAGATTGCACATATCTTAATAACCTATTCATGTCTTATATAAGTCTTATCATTTACATGTATATAAAATCACTATAAAAACTAAATAAACAATGACATTTTTACTTAAAAAAATGGACAGTAAAACCAAGGCCTGTTTGTTTTTATATCTTTATTTATGCCAATTAAGGATGCTATTCACGAAAATAAATGTTGATTGAATAAACTTCCTATTGAGGAAGTTATGTGAAGATACACATACTAATAATACTGTACATACGTACATACGTGTCTTACTTTTTTGCACAAATGTCTGCCTATTTTTTACGTATGTCTGTCCAATATTATCTTGTTATTGTCTCGTGATCATTATATAAAATATTTATGGATAATCTTTTTAGTCGGGACGGACGGGAGTATATATATACTCCCGTCAGTAGGCTTCAAACCCTCTCATGGCCCATCTCTTTTATCTAAAATGATATACACAGTCGTAGTTACTTCGACTCATAAGAATGTGTAATTGTCTTACACATAACTTTTAAGATATGTCCATTTGACCACGAAGGTGAAGCCACAGGTTAAAGCTACTTTTAAATTTGATTTATTTATAAATTTGGTTTTTTTTCCAGGGAATTGAGCGCACTACGCGCTCCTATAGCAGAAATAGAACAACATTTTGATGAGGGTAAGAGTGTTGAAACTTTGGATCTACATTCTGTAATGAATGCTTCTGATGTCTTCAATGAGGTTTGTTTATTTTTTTCTTTTTATGTTAACTTGGTAAAGAGGAATTGGTGTGGTAGTTTTACACTGCATCCCGTATATAGCAGTTTAAGTTTATAAGATTGCGTTAATAACAGTGTCTGTAAAAGCGATGGTTGTGGGTTCAATACCCACTAGACAGCATGACTCATGTGCATTACCACAGTTTTGACAGGAAATACCTTGGACTTGTGTTCTGCCTCAAGTAAAATGCTTACAGTGTGTACTATGTTTTCACTATTTGTATCAATTTGATTTAATTAAGTAATCCAGAATACCCCCACATCGTAAAAACATAAACTGATTCAAATCAAAAGCGCTAATCACAAAAAAACTGTAGCTTGTCGTCATTGTAAATATTTATTATTTTTCAAATAGTGCGACAGACATTTAATGAATCATTCGTCATTTTATCTATAGATAATGAAATATTTGTTGGATAATATATTTAGGTCAGATCAATGAATAATTATCTTTACAAGTTCAAATTTTGTGTGGTTTAGATAATTGCATATATGGTATAGTTTTTTTTTAAATATTGCGATAGATCAAGGTCTTGATATATACATGTCATACATATGTATCTTTTATTAGGGAGATAGTCTTTTTATTATCTCACTTTTATCGTTTAACATTTATAAATATGATTATAATTATAGGAATAACATTTTATATAAACCTTTACTACATAAATAAATAGAAATCGAATGGTGTTATTTTATACTGCCCATAGTAATATATGCAATTAAAAAAATATATTTTATAGCAACATTTGTGGAATTTTATCCACATCTAATGTTTGGTAGTAGTGTATTTGACTTCATGCTGTATCCCACACATATTGGGGGAAGACAGATTGAACCCAGTGTCAAGGCACTATGTTTCCATTAAGGCTTTTCCGCTCCTCACTCTCTGTCGAATTCTAGAGGCATTGTATTTTACCAGAGCAAGGATATGAAAATCTTAAACATTTTTTTTATTTCTTTGAGTTGGAATTGACCTAATAACCGGGTGATACAGTCAGACACTGTGCTAATATTGTCGTCAATTATCGAGTTTATGTAATTAATGGTGACATTCTGATCTCTCTTCTATATAAACTATAACTCCCAAGTTTCATATTCTTACATCCGCACAATTATCGTAAAATGGGATATAAAGGTTGTGCTCCATGTATTAATATATAGCTGTAATTTCAAACAATTGCACTTCCATATAACATATAATATTTGTGATAAATTTAGTTTATTAGTATTCCTATTTCATGGAATGTGATTCATAATTTTTTAATGAATCATTGTGTGTACTTAGTTACCATTAAAATATATAAATTAATAGTTTTTTTTTCTACATTATTGCTAAACAAATATGATAATGATTTCACGGTATTTGAGTTTTATGCTTTGTTTGCATATATTTGATATCTTTTTGTTTGTTTTGGGTTTATTTTTTTAATTGTGGTTATATGAGAGTAATATGATTATAGTTGCTAGTTCAAATTGCTTTTATTGGATTTTACTGGTTTCATTAGATTTTCTTTAAGGAATGTTACAGAGGCGAATATTAATATAAGGTAGTTTATGGGCAATAATACTATCCTACAGTCAGTGCATGTGCTTTTATATGTAATTATGGTTTGATTTCTCAAGTGAACTTAAAACTATTTTCTTTTAATATGTTGTTATTGTAATTTTTTTATAAAATAAAGTAGATAATTATTTTCATGTATTGTATTCCAGGTTCTAGCAGTTAGATGCGTACAAGGTAGCTACCCTTCCCGCCTCCTCGATCTGTGGGAGCTGTACGACGAGACAAAGGGCTCGGAGAACGACACGCCCGCCGTGCTGCCTACGCACCAGCACTACCTGGTGCTGGAGCTCTCCAACGCCGGACAGGATCTCGAGAGCTACCAGTTCGTGAACGCGGAGCAGGCGTACGCGCTTTTTAAACAGGTGACTGTTTTGACTTTTTTAATTTTTGACAAATGACCGCTTTGACGTTTTTAGTGTTTGACGATTTTGATAGTTGACAGATTTTACGTTTTGTCTTGTGAACAAAGGAGTGACATTTTGGAGCCATATCGTGATCTAGACGCGTTAACGAGAGAGGTGAGTTTTTGCCATTTTGGTTTTATCCCTCGACCCGTGGGAGCTGTATGATGGGACAAAGGGAGAAAGCCACTCGTCGTGAGGCCCCTCACCAACACTGGACGTGCCTAGGCAGGGGGGTGTGTCGACTGTTAGTAGTTTTGACGATTTCGACAGTTGACAGCATTGACGTTTTTGAACAAATGGTTTTTCTGTTTTTATTCATATTTGTATTATAATTAAAATTTAGAATTTAGTCCATATATTTTTAATTATTACATGAGTTTTGTGTGTACATCTCATTCATATAACAAGCTAAAATAATAGTTGATGTTTAAATTAGTGCTACTATTTTTTTTGTTTATTTATAGTTCTTATTATATTTGTTATTATTCATTAGTACAGAAATATAGTCCATAAATTTTATTAAGTTAATTTAATTTTTATTGTTCACCAGTAGATTAGGATTTCTTTAAAGTTGTTCATTGTTTTGTGTTTTTTTATTTCAGCATTTGTCCTGCATGAGTATGAGTGATAGCTTCGGAAGATGAGTGAATTTCTAGAGTCAAGTTACAGAACCTTGACTAGATTTTCACTTATCCTTTGCGGCTGTCTTTACCTGCTTTTTGTTGTTTTAATGTTTTGTTTGTAATAAGCATGCTTGTGTTTTTGTTGTACTGTTATACATTTGGAGAGTTGGAATTCTTTTAATTATTGATTTTATTAATTAAAATAATTTTTTACATATTGTTAAAAAACATATTTTTGTGTACTACAAAAGTGTTAAATACTAAATATTGACAATTAATGTAAGAATTTATATTTGTTTTTTTGTAAGGTAGATGATTAAAAATGTCGTAGTCAAATGCTCTCAAACCATGTAAATTGATATTTAACATTTTATAAAATAATGATGATATATGTGTGGAGTTTGATTTATATACCGATTTTATAAAATTAATAATTTTTCAGGTTGCATTTGGCCTAGCGGTAGCTGAGGAGGCATTTCAGTTTGAGCATCGTGATCTACATTGGGGCAACGTACTCATAGCACCTACTGATCAAACGGTGGGTATTTCTTTCAAAAAGTTTGTTTGTAACAATAAAAGGTTTTGATATTTTGTTGTATATGTAATAGAATTATACAGGTTACTGGTAATATATAGATGTAAATATGTGTGGTTGTTCCGCAGCACGCGCACTTCGTGCTGCGCGGGCGCAAGTACTCGGTGCGCAGGCGCGGCGTGGCGGCCACCATCATCGACTACTCGCTGTCGCGCGTGTCGCTGCCGCGCGGCGGCGCGGCGCTCTACAACGACCTGTGCGACGACGACACGCTGTTCGACGCCGTCGGGGACTACCAGTTTGAAGTGTATAGGCTGATGAGGGAGCGGCTCGGGTTAGTACTCATTTACTTATTTTTTTTTGTTTAAATTGACTTTTGTAATTTTCATATCATTGAAATCAAATCAATGTAAAGCTATCATTTGGTCGGGAGAGGGCAATTTTGCTGAACTGTACCAGCAGGTAATTTGGCAATTGCTCTTGTATACAATCATATACTACTGTTACAATTAAATAGAATGAATTTGCATTTAGTTTGAGTGTATAGAGACTTGAGTGTTTAACTGTACCGTTTGCTAAATTTTAATAATGAAAATACATTGATTGGTCCATTGAACGTCAACCGTAATGTAAATATTGCAAATTATTATAAAAAAAAATGCCAACTTAAATTATCCATATAAATCTATATCTCTAGAAAATTTATATAAATCAAATAATATTCTCTTAAAACGAAATGCTAAAAAAATATTTTCTAATATTATATATCCATATGCAGGATATTAATAGTATATTTTTTTTGTTACAGCAACAATTGGAAGAATTTCGAGCCATACACCAACATACTCTGGCTGCATTACACTGTTGATAAAATGATAACAGCCCTACGCTACACGAGAACTAACACTAAAATACACAAACAATATATATCTAAACTTAAGGATATCAAGAATCGAATCTTGGACTACGGCAGTGCAGCCCAATACGTGTTAACTGACAACGAACTGTAAACGAAATTAATTAAATGTCTTTTCAATATGGATACCTTTTGCGAATGTTATAATTATAATGTAATTGACATGAAATCTAATGTAAATATAAATAGAAAATATGTTTGCTTGAAATTTGTTATAGTAGACTCTAGAATATACATCATTGTTGTCACATTACAGTTTCAATGGGGAGGGGCCTTCTTTGAAAAGGTAGTGCCTTTCAAATTAAATAAATTCATATATTATATTGTATTTTGTTGTTTTATTTATTTACTACTAAAATTTGCGGTTTTTTGAACCTTTTTTATTTTCTTATTGCATGTGATACGGTACAAAGAAATAGTAAAATTGTAAAAATAGTTCACAATGACGGGCTTATCTCTAAAATAAATCTCTTCCAGCCAACCAATGAAAGTGCATGAGAACCGTTGAAAAAGTTGCGGTGTAGAGAAAATTAATGCAATCTTAATAAAAAAACAAAAAAAGAATATTAAAAATTTATAAATATAAAACAGTATCTATAGAAAATACATCATATATACATAAAATATAAATAAATATATAATTATCTATATATAAAATAAAAAATAAATTAGCTTCACGCTGTATCCCGCACACAGCAGGGTAGGCAGAGGGA
>DWAN01003317.1:0-13613 GCA_018230445.1 Heliconius hewitsoni
GTATGTAGAGACCGTAGCGTTTGGCGCTCCGTTCTCTCTGACTACCTCGCTAGGGTTAAAGCGTGAAGTTAAGTAAGTAAGTAAGTAATAATAATATTAAAAAGTGCGACGTTGAGTCTCACCACTCAACACACAAAAATTCGGCCGAAAGTGGGAAACGACGGTTCTTAACACTAGGTTTTCTCTGCCCATCCTGCTATTGGCGGAATACAGCGTGAAGCTAGAAAAAAATAAAACAATAATATTCCTAGTAATAAGTATCTGCTGGTATGAGTAAAACGCTGCTATTAAACTAACGCTTGCTACAATAAACGATATTGAGCAAAAGGAAATGGCTTTGTAAATTTTCTTGATTGTGAGGCAGAAACTTTTAAGGGGGATGTAATTTTATCAAATGATTTAAAACATTTTTCGGTGGGTGATTCCCCTACACCCGCACCCGAACTCTTACTGCGTGCAATCAGCGAAATTATGAACTTCGAATAATAACGTTTATTTTGCAAGAGTTATAAAGGGTTCTTCCGTATTTCATTATTGTGTTCTAGGATTGAACTTAAAGTCCTATGAATTTGGAAAATTCACATTGTATCCCGCACACAGCAATATAGGCAGAGTGGGGAACGAAAATGTACCCAACCTGGGCTCACTTTCTGCTGAATTTTCGATGTATTGTGACGGAACTGAACGCAGCGCTTTGCCTCATTACCAGAGCGAAGAAATGAAAAGATTAAATATTTAATTTCCTGATGTGCCTCTGTGCCACAACTGCCCTCAAATTGAAAATTACAGGCCTTAGTGTTCTAATAAGTATAGTATGTCATAACTGTCGTGATAATAAATAATAATAATCATAATCAGCTTCACACTGTACCCCGCACACAACAGGGTAGGCAGAAGGAACCTAGTGTTAAGACACTTCGTTCCCCACTTTTCGCTGAATTTTTGAGACATAACGTGTTGAGTGGTAGAACACAAACCCCGGGCCTTGATGCCAGAGCGAAGAAATGAAATTATTAATAAATAATAATTAATTCTCTCGAGTGGGGATCGAACCAACAACCGTTGCCTTACAGACACACCCTTATGCCCCTGTCACACGATGGCCTTTTACAAGTAATATTAAGTAGACAAACTATAATCACAATACAAAATACAATACAATACATACGTATAAAACCGACGGCTGTATCGCATAAACTTTATTGGAGTTATAATTGAATCGAAATAACTGAATTGTATTAATAACGAAATAATGCTTACAGTTCCGTGCCCGCTGTAAATTATTCCGGTTCATAAAATTTAGTTTCAGTGTAGTAAATGCTACAGCTGGTTTTAAGAAAATATGCTTACATCGTTACTTATATATATACTGTTATCGGGCTGACTGTTTTGAGTAGTAAAACTGTTTATTAACTGTATATTTGTATTATTTCTATTTAAGCAAAACTGTAATATTTGTGTTGAGGCCAGTCAGTGACTGCAAAATTGACTGGTTATGGATTCGATCCCCACTTGAGGAAATGAAATATTTATTTAAATTTGTATAATTATTTCTTCGTTCTGGTGTCGAGGCAAAGGGCGGCGTTGAGTTCCACCACTCAACACGCAATGCCTCTGATTTTGGCGGAAAGTGGGAAATTTAGTGTCTTAGCACTATGTACCCTACTGTGTGCGAAATACAGCATGAAGGTGATTTTTTTTTAAATAATATTTTTGATGTTTTATTAATATTTTACAATAGAAAAACATTACGTGATAAAAGTATTAAAATGCTTTATGTTATAGGTAATACCTCTAAGACCTGGAACTAAACTTGCAATAGAATATCAACGATGAATGTGCTCGAATAAAAATTCAGTATAACTTATAGATGGACAAGCGTATACGATTGTGGGTTCGATTCCCACTTGACGAAATTAAATATTTAATATTTTCATTTCATCGCTGTGGTGTTGAGGCTAAGCATTGAGCTCCGCCACTCCACACTCAAAGCGGAGTGTCTTAACACTAGGCTCCTACTCTACAACATCCGGAATACAGAGTGAACCATTTTATTTTTTACAAATAAAATTTCCAGATATATATTTTAAATTGTTCGAAAACTTGCTTCGTTACGGTTTGCTAAAGTGACTTGGCGGGTTTACTTGGCATCTGTTCAAGCATATGGCTTGCAGGGAAGCGAATAAGTTAAACTCAGTTATTTAAAAACAACTGTGTGATAAGGTTTTGCCTTTTTAATTAAAATATATTTCAAATTATTTCTTTTAATTTTCGTATGTGCTATCGGGTACTACTACCTAGTAGTAGTACCCCTAGTAGTACCCGATAACACATACGCATTAATTAATTTAAAAAAAAGATAATATTCGCCTTATGTGTTGCCTTAATGGAGGCCGTTAAAATTGTCCTGCGCGGTATAAATTACTTTTAATATCCCTAAATAATATATTTGTCATCTAGTACGATGCTTAAGTAAGTCAATCTAAAAACGCGGCGTTGAGATCCGCCACTCAACGAGCAATGTCTCAAAAAAATTTGAGACATTGCAAAGTGTCTTGAGCTAAGTTCCCTCTGCCTACTATGCAAGATAGAGTGTAATAAAAAGGACCTGGTTTTGCATAAATTGCGTAACGAAAAACAGTATAAACTTTACACCGGATTAATATCTAGTTAACTATTAATATACGCACTTTCTCGGGTCCTTTCTTATCTCGTCTAAATAAAAAGCAAACAAAAGCGGGTGTAAGCTTAGATAACAAACTGCGCCGGATTAATCTGAATTGCAAAGTAAGCTTCGTTTTGTAATAAAATTTTCACTTATTTTGTTAAATATTAACAACGAAATATTAAGCGTGCCGGATACGTCGTGAAAGTGAGTTAATTTAAAAAAATCAAGATTTTAATTTTAGTATTATTATAAAATAAAACTTCAAACAAATCTTTATATTAATTATTATTAGGGAGATTAAAATTGAGATGCATATAAGACACGTGACTTATATTCGAAAAGAAAAGAAAAGGTTATTGTTTTTAGTTACGAACATTTCCATTTTTATTTTTTAAATCTTACTATCTTACTAATATTATAAATGTCAAAGTTTCTGAAAATGCTAGTATAATATATTTATCTTCTATTTACCGAAACTCTACTCTAACAATGTGAAAGTCAAACGTTGGTCACTCTAGAATTTAATTTAATCAAAATAGTGTGCAATATTTAACTTTGAGCTTTAAAGAGAAATATTTGCAGAAATCTCCGCAAGCGGTGCTATTCAACTCTGTCTACCTTTTTAACAAAACAAACCATCTACTGTTATTGACAAATTTAAGTAACGCTGCAGAAAAAAGTTTTTTTTAAAGGATCTAAATTAAAACTTATATAATCACAAATAACACAGGCCAGTCATGGCCTAGGGGCACAAGTGCGTAACTGTAAGCGCAACAGACTGTGAGTTCGATTTCGAGGAAATGAAATATTGAATATTTTCATTTTTTTGCTCTCGTGTCGAGGCAAATCCCGAACGGCCTTAACACTAGAGATACAGCGTGAAGCTGAAAATAAACAATACAAATAAACACTACAATAACATAATTTAAAAAACAAATAATTTCAACAATCGCTCATATCATAAAAAGTGTAGCGCAAAGACATGTTGCTCTTATTGTAAGAAAGTTATATTAAATGCAGGATCCTTTAAACATTTTATTTGGCATCGCAGCACGTACGAGACACGGCGATCGTTGTAGCTACTGCGGTCCCGATGCGGTACCAGCGGAAAATTTATGTACCACTGGCTGTGCAAGGCTAGCCTGCACCCAGAACCTTCTAATAAAGGTGTGCCGTAGCGTTTTATTCTTGCTGCTCGCTCTCCACTGCCGACAGATTTCAATACTTGCCGAATCTTGTCCTACTCACACACCGTTCTAAAGCGAACAGCTGCGCATGTTCACAGGTTATGAAATATTGTTAGTAGACATTGTTAGGGCCAGTCACTTCTAAATATTAAGTTGACTAAGAAATTTAAATTAGAATATAAGATGCGACGTTTCGGACAAGTTAAATATTAATAATGCTATCAAACATAACTTGGGGTGAGGCTAAAAACATTGAATTTTTAATAGTGGCGTCTTTAGCGACAAGCAATTAATGTAATGAGGTAGCGAGTAAAAACTCGCCCTAGGAAACAGCACAAATTAAAGATTATTCCTATCTCGATTTTTTCTCGATTATTTAAAATCTGCCAACATGATTATCGATAAGAATAACGAGTAAAATTTTAGATAACTATGTAACTTGTAGAATAAGTCCCATTACGTGCGGTAGTAGATAAAAAAGGCTGAGGGTATAATTTAAAAGAACGTACGAGTAAAATGGAGCTTTCTTTTTTGTTTGTTTAAGCTTGTTCTTACCTTAACATGATAAGTTCATATTTCATAATTATGACATTTTATATAGGCCTCGCGCTGACCGTGACACTTTGTAAAGCTATTATTATATATGTATGTATGTATGTATGTAAATGTAATATAATATTATATAATTATACATTATTGTACAGATATGAATAAAAGATACAAGGACATTAAAGAGAATAATAAATATAAACGTATTTTGAAATTAAAATTTTTTTCTAATCTAAGGCGATTAAATCGAGATTAATACATAAACGGGGAGGCCCAAGTAAGTCTTAAATCCCAAATTATTACAATAGTAATACTAAATGCGTTCATTTTTACTTATTTATTCCTTTTCTATACAATTTTCTTTATCTTCTTTTGGAAATAAAAAAATCTTTCGAATGGGATTTATATTTCGTAGCATAGTCTGTTCATTATTAAACTGTTTAACTACACCATGTTCATTAGTACTGAAGCAATATGGATTCTTCAAGTATTTTAAATTATTACACAGATATTTGATAACCTAACTCATATAAACATAGTGTTGTTAACATTTTATCGCTGGCTAGGGTAATAGGGCATCTTTTTATACTGTGTGGGTTTGATTCCTTAAAAAGCAATATTTAAAATTATTTTTGAATATCCAATCTAACAAGCGGCTAGACTAAGCGGGGGCGTATCTTCTATCTCAATATGATTATCTTTAAATCGGGAATCGTGCAGAATACAGCCCACAACCTCACGCTCGCTGCGTAGCCAAACCAAACAATAGGTTACCACAACATTATCAAACATTTCCCCTAAGATCCATTTCTGCTTAATACAAAACGGAAATTGTAGCGAAATTACGATGTAACAATTAAAATCACCTTGACAGCGGTCCCGCTGCTCATTTGTCTCTCTAATAAATTGTTTTTCTCCGGTTTCACCCGTTCTGAGTAATTTGTTCGTGTGATATATCATTTGTCGCCAGGATGAGGATTAGTTGGGCATCGCTTTGAGTACATCTGTTTGTATGACTGACTTGCAACAGAGGATCTCACTGGTAACACGAGTTGAGACTTGTGTTACAAGTGCGATCCTCTTCTGACAATAATAAATAAATACCAGGATTATTTGACGACACCAAGTCTTTTGGGGTGTTTTTTTCAGGTTCACTCTATATCCCGGAAGTAGTAGGGAGGGAATTCTGAAGGCATTACACGTTGCGTGGAACTCAATGCTGCGCTTCGCCTAGACACCAAAGTGAAGAAAATGAAAATATTTCATATTTCATTTCATCGAGTGGAAATCGAATCCGCAACCACAAAACTTACACGCTTGTACCTTTGCGCCACGAATGGCCTCAATTCTATACCTACAGTAAAGAATTGGTTGAAGGTTGTTTTTTATAATATTAAATACAGGTGTAACTCATAATTAGTTAATATAAATAATTACGAACACACATTCAACAAACACGAACGAATAACTTCAAATAATAATACTGAAACATATTAAAGTATATATATATATATATATATATATATATATATATATATATATATATATATATACAAGAATGTCGAAACACGATTTCGCTAAAGGAAGAGGTAACGAAAAGTAAACATATGTATGATAAAATAACGCCGCCCGCAAAACCGAATTAGAATTTTTCCCTCTGTGCTTCACCAGCATTGTGTTTTGTGTTTTCTTTTTATTAAATGTAAGAAAAACAAATAAAAATTGCGCTTTTCGGACGGTGTAATAAATTAATTCCCATATATTGGACAGTGTATGTTTTTGTATTAAATTAATGTATTTTCTTATTTTAATAATATTATAGTATTTTTTATGATTAATTGAAAAAATATATTTATTTTGTATTATTAGTAAGCTGTAGAAGCTTATCTTAAACTAAAACTTCATTCAGTCTAATGATCTAAAATCTGTTATGAAAATATAAAATTCACCCGTATTTACTATTATATGAACAACATACTTATACCAATAATTAAATCAGCTTCACGCTTTATACCACATACAGCAGGCTCGGCAAAGGGAACCTAGTGTTAAGACACTCCGTTTCCCACTTTCTACCGAATTATTGAGGTATTGTGCGTTGAGTGACAGAACTCAACGCCGCGCTTTGCCTCGACACCAGAGCGAAGAAATGGTAATATTAATTTAAGTAAATGTTTCATCTACTCGAATGGGGATCGCACCTACAACCAGTCGGTTTTACAGTCACACTTTGTGTCACTCTACGACTGGCCTACTTATACCAAATTCTAACAAAATATCTTCACCAAAGTACGTAGTATGGATTTATAGTAACTCAGGTACCAATAATTATTTTTATTAAAATAAAAACTTTGAAAAAACAAATATCTATTATAACCAAAATAAGACCACGGACCAATTAGAATACATATTTTTCATGTTTTTATAACGAGATAATAAATTGAGCATAAAATGTTAAGTAATGAAAGAAAGAAATTAAAAATTAACAAGCAAAAATTACAAGGAAACATTTTTCCCGAATGTCTAATTAAAATGACGTACGTAATTAAATATTTTTTTAATGTAAAAAAAATCTGTCAAAATAACAAAATAAGTGAAATACGTAAATAAAAATGGTTTCGTATAATATTTTTTTATGTATAATATTGTTGTGGGTTCAATTACTACTCGAGGGAAAGAATTATTTTCATTACCTCGCTTAAAAAATACCTACTAAGCTCATAAACATTCTTTTAGCTTCACGCTGTATTGCAGGGTACATGGCATGATAGACAGCGGAAACCGGGTACCTAGTTTAAGATACTACGTTAACATTATGACACCTCGATTCGCCACTTTCCTTTCACATTCTCAGGCGTGTTGAGAGCCAGAACTTAAGTTCTGATAACCATTATAAGATGATTTCTCTAAATTCTCACGGGAACGGGAAGAAACGATTTTTTTCATTTCACGCCTTAAACACAAGCAACGTTGCGGGAAACGATTGGTTAATTAAAAAATTATAAAAGCTATTTCACTTTTTTATTTCAAATGCAGAGTATTATATAATGAATGTGTTATTTTGTTTGTAGCGGAAGTAGGCAGCTGTGAGGTGCCACTGGGTATGGAAAATGGAATGATATCGAACGAGTCCCTTGCTGCCAGTTCCAGCTACGACCAGAGCGTGTCCCCGCTCAGTTCCAGGTAAAATATTAGTTCACAAAAACCTATAGTCCTACTTTTAATCTTCAAATATTTTAATAAATATATATATTTGTATACATATCATTTGTATGCTATTGAAATATTAATTTATTTTACAAATCTTAATTATTCATAACTTTTAAATCTCGCATACATTTTGTGATCCTTTTGCATGTGCCTTAAGCGTTTAATTTCAGGCTAGCAACTGTTTGTTTCGTACAATGGGCCAGTATTATATGCAGGCTTCGAGCTAATTGCCCTGAAATCGATATCGAAAATTTAAACGGCCATTGTCTGACAACTACAAAGCATCCATGATACGGCAGAGTTGTTGCAATAATTGTGAATCCGGTGACCACAAACTGCTCATATTACTTCAAACAATTAACGTAGGGTCCCACATTCGGGCTCTAAGCCCGCATAAGCCCGACACTAGACAATAGAACGAAAACTCCGCGCTCGTTACAGTATTTCAGTTGCAGAAAATTAAATTTTCATATAAATTCGGTGAGACTATGATCCTACGTAAGCCTTTCGGGTCTCGAGTCTTTAATGATAACAAGATATAAGTTGGACTGAATATGTCACTCTTATCACCCAAATTACTTTACATGGGGTCAAAAGACATTCGGCAAATGTATTAATTCAACATTGAAGCTCTTTTGTTCGTCTTCTATTCTTGATGGGATTAAGGATATAGGTATTCAAATTGAAATAGCCACACCTTAATTATTGATGAAAACACAATTCCTATTAAAGAAATATTACTTTAATAATTTATTCGATTAAAATAAAATAACTATGATATCATAAAATTATAATAAATATTGGTAACGCAATCTTTCTAAAATCAATTAACCAATTTTATATACATTTGTTAATAGAATAAGAACGGAAATACGGGGCGGTGCATGGTGCCCCAACGGCCTGATATCACCCCGCAGCCGTCAATACCTCGAGATAGATCTACACGATGAGTACTTGATCACCGCCACTGAGTCACAAGGCAGATTCGCTAACTCTGTCGGAGTAGAGTTTGTCGAGAGCTACTCTGTGGAGTACTGGCGAGACGCACTTCGCAGATGGGTCAAATATAAAGACTTTAACGGCAGCCGAGTAAGTTTCTTTCTCTACATTTCCAACTAGAAGTTTTCTATATTTCAAACTAATTTGACTTTAAATAGAGACTTACTGTCTATTCTTTAGACAGCAAAGAAAGTTAAAATACTTTGTTAAACAGTGGTTCGATGCAACCTTATTTTAATATCAAATATGACAATATTAACTAATAATATTTAGCAAAATACTCTCTTTTATATGTGTAATGAAAAAAATTAATAGAAATCTATGAAAAATATACCACTATTAAGTTATAAAGCATAATAAACAAAGCCAACTTTGATATCAATTTTGATTGACGTGAATTAAACAGCCAGTTTTCTGATCAAAGATAAAGGAAGAGAGCTTATGGTAAATTGAGTCAACATCGAAATCTTATACTTAGACAGGGGCAAGGTAGTTATAAATATATACAATTTGTAAATTCTGTCTTATTTAATAATATTCATTTATTTGCATAAATGTTATAGCACTTATAGAAAGGTAAGCTAGACTTGCATTAATAAAATATGTCAAAGACTAATCATTTATTATTTTTCAGATTGGAACTTAAATAATAAGAGTTGACCTATTTGAAAATTCTATTAATAAGCTCAAAATAATAAAAATTTACCTATATAATACTTATTATATATTATATAACTTATTGCAAAATAACAAAACAATGTTTTATAAGATCAAATAATACTCATCTTATTATAACACCCAGCATTTGCTCAATATAAAATATAATCAAATCATTGAACATTTAATTTTTCTCAGTTTATTTTACCAATTTCAAAATGTGTCCAGCTACTTATCGAATAGCGGTATATCAATTTGTGTCATAATCAAATGAAACATGCATATTGAACATGTAAACCTTTCACAGCTCATACCAGGCAACGTCAACACTTATACACCACGTAAAAGTACTTTGGAGGCTCCATTTGTTGCATCAAAAGTGAGATTCTTCCCGTACGCCGCTCACCCCAGAACTGCCTGCATGAGGGTAGAAGTCTACGGCTGCCGCTGGAAACGTAGGTACAACAAGCGTAAGATGATATAGCTGGCGTAGTCCCGGGACCTCTGCGAACTATGCCTTGCGACAGCATTGGTTATATCACTGAGCTTTTTATTTTATTAACCAATACAAACTTAAGCTGCGCGATTTCTTACGCCGTGAGGCGGCGTATTCATTGTAAACATATTTCCACAGAGGCTCTTGTCGCATACTCTGCACCGCAAGGTGGAGATATGCAGGCGATGACCGGCGGTGCACGTTTCGAGGATCTGTCATATGATGGAGTCTTGCGTAAAGGGAAAATGATCGATGGACTCGGCCAAATATCTGATTCGTTCACTGGCCCTAATGATTTTGAATTGCCAGATCCATTAGACACAGGAGGTGAACATTAAACAATTTAACATTTTAAATTGCATATTTATTTCTGCTTTTATTAAATAAATTGATTATTAAATTTTAGGAACTCGTTGGGTCGGTTGGAATAAGACAATGTTATTAGAAGATGAGATTGTAATTACATTCAACTTTACTGACAATCGATTATTCCATTACGTCGATATACACACTAACAATATGTTTACAAAGGACGTGCAGGTGAAGTGTTGATTATTATTGAGGAAATTGTACATCTTTTTTTTTATATTATTTAAATAATATCAAATATTATTTTGTATCATCAGCTTTTTAAAGAGGCAGAGGTGTACTTCTCTCTCGAAGGAGAACGATGGCAGGAGGATTACATTTCATACGAACCGAAACAAGACAGAGTTTCAGAGCACGCCCGCATCGTCCACATTGATATGGAGAACCGCACCGCTAAACATATAATGTTCAAATTTAAATTTCAACACGAATGGATTTTAATAAGCGAAGTTACTTTTAAATCAGGTAATATATTTCAAATATTTATTTATTATTTTTATTATAATATTGTAAACGGATACAGACCACAGATATTGTTTAAAATTATAGGTTACGAATAAATGCCAAATTTATTTCGTACTTCAAACGAAATTAGTTTTACCTTTAACGCAAATATAATTTGCTGATATAAAAGGATTCTACGTAAATTACTCAAAGCGAATTGAATATAATTTGTTTATAATTTGTTGGCAACTCTTTTTACACGAACCCGATAAACGCCAAATTCTATGAAAAACCAATGTCGTGATACACAACAACTCAAATCGTTTATCTAAACAAACCGTTCGTACAAATAAATTGATAGAGATCTTGTGAATAAAATCGAAAATTTTATATATATTTTTATTGGTACTTTAATTATTTGCTTTAATAGAAATTGGGATAGATCATTTTGATTTTGACATACCACATTTACGAGTATATCGATTAAACCAGCCAGTGAAACCAGTCGTGGCGCAGGTGCACAAAGTGTGACTGTAAAATCGACTGGTTGTGGGTTCGGTACTCGAAATATTTATTTACATTTATATTTTAATATAAGAAATCTTCGCGCCACTCAACACGCAATGAATCCTGAACTTGGCGGAAAATGGGGAACGAAGTGTCTTAACACTAGGTTCCCTCTGCCTACCCTGCTGTGTGCGGAATTAAAACTTTAGGGTACACGTGAAATAGGAGACCCAATTGAAAAGTAGTATGAGCTCCTATGGGGGCCCTAGCACCATAAAGGCGGCACCATAAAAGTGTACACTGTTTTTGTATCTCTCAGATTTTTAATATAGGCAAAAACAAATTTACAAGGCTTTATTCTTTAAGTTAAAATCACAAAAAATCAGGTTCACAAGATACTTAAGAATATCGTTAGAAATCTCTATTAAATTAAAATTAAAGTAATAACGTTGGCATGACAGGATTCGATCGATTAACAAAAAATCAATAACAGTGAGCTTAATAAAAACTACATCGAAACACAATTAAATGTTTTGTTTCGTTTCAAAAATCCACTTTTTACTGTATGATCGCATCGAGTTGGGCTGTTCGTAATTGGTTTTAAATTGTAAAAGTTCAATTGCAAAAGTAATTCGCATCACTTTCATTCTTATCGAATAATGAATCTCGATTGTGATTTAATAAGATTTTACTATCAGTTTATAGGAATGATCCACTTCAGCACAATTTTTATTCATTTCAGAGAAAATTTTAAACTATTTTTTTTTCATTCCACAAATTAATATTTAGCTTAGAACTTAGGTTATTTGAGTGATTGTCGATTAGATTAACACTCGGAGGAATATGACATTTTTTACGGTAAATAAATGCTCTGGTACGACAAAGTGCTCGTCAAGTTCTGTTTAGCAGCGGAAATTAACGCCGTAGTATTTAGACGCGCTGTACCGCGTCAAGCCAAGTTCAGTAAAACAGATCTGGCGAGCAGCACCATGTGTAATTTTACACGCACAATTGGAGGTGTCTTTTGAACCCTTCGTAACTCAAATTTAGCAATAGCTTGTATCGTAACCATTTAAATCTTTACTGATCAATTAGTTTTTCAGTACAATTTTTTTAATTACAGCTATAGTTTTTGTATCTCTCATATAGCAGGGTAGGGCTTAAATACTCAGTTGCACACATTCCGCCGGATTTTCGAGACATTACGTTTTGAGTGGAGGAACCCAACGGCACTCTTTTGCCTTAAAGCCAAAGCAAAGATGATGATGATGAGCTTACATGATAAGGTTTAAGATATAAAAGATTTAAGTGATTGAAGATGAATTAAGATTTAAGTTAACAACTTGTCACATTTACATATACTTGCATCACGACTTGCATCTTTAAATTCGATGTTAATAGAGTAAAACTATTAATTATTAAAACTAACTTAGACTTAAAAAACAACATGTCATACAAACCCACGTCACCGACACACACAGTGGATAGAAATGTCAGGATTAAGATTATTCAATAGACCACACAAACACAACAGGCCACGTTACTGCCTAGCTATTGAGAACTGAATTATAAAAAGCAGCTATACTTCAACGTGGATTAAGGTCACGTTTTATACGGATAATAATTGAGGCGTAAACCACCGCTGACGATAGTGTTGAATATATAAAGAAAAATACACACGGGTTGAGTTTATATGGAGTACATACATTCCATTCCATTTATAGAGTTCAATCATGGCGCAGGGGCACAAGCGTGTGGCTGTGGTTTTGGGCTCGATTTCCACTCGAGGAAATTAAATATTTAACATTTGCATTTTCTTTGCTCTGGTGTCGAGGCTACGCAACGTTAGGTTACGCCAATCAATGCTGGTTTGAATAACAATAAAAATTCCGCAAAGAGTGAGGGGTTGGTTGTCTTATCGCGGGTAAGACATTAGCGGGTTACAGCGCGAAACTGAAAAAAAAAAACTTTCCGACTTCAATACTTTTAGATCCCTCTCGGTTTCCCTTATATTGAGAGATTACGTAAAATTGATAATTACAATATATTGGAAATTTTGAACATATCTTTTCAATATATTGTACCATTGTTCCAACGTTGCCAATGTCTCTTGTAATTTAGAATATTTTTTTTATAGAAATAACAAGGAATATATACCAAATAGTTAACTTTTAAGCTATTGTGTGTAACTTAACACTATATATGTTTAAGCAGATTTACCCTACATATTAAACTAGTCAATGTAGTTAGAAATTAGAAGAGTATCAGTGACTTTTGGCAGGCTGTACCTACTGTGAACTGGCGTTGTGCCATTCCCACCTCTGTTGAGGGTCTGTTCTAGTTATATTAGTTTGACATATTAACTAACGAGTGTCGCTTACTTTAGTAACAAATTAATGTTTGGGTTTACTCCAATTTAGAATAGTCAACATATTCTTATTTTTTTCTATTGTTATCTTTTTTGTTATCTTTAAGACAAAGGTTCTGATTTTTGAAAGAGATGAAGAAAGGACGGAATGCAAGATCA
>DWAN01003318.1:0-13613 GCA_018230445.1 Heliconius hewitsoni
ACTTTAGTCGCCTCTTACGACACCATCAGTACCAGGATGATCCTATTCTAGGCCGTGATCACACTGCCGTGTCCTTGCTTTGTCTTGGTACCAGAACGAAGAAATGAAAATAGTAAATATTTAAAGCCCTCGAGTGGTAATCGAACTCACAGCCTTTTGAGTTGACAGCCCCACAAATGTGACCCTGCGCCCCGATTGGGCTCATTCAAAATATTTATTATGTATGTTATAATTATTAGTATTTACAAAGGAGACAAAAAAAAACAAAGGATTTATATAGATAGTTGAAACCAATGGAAAGGGGAATAACCTGTACTCTTGTATTCTTTTAACAACAAACATTATACACCTCTAGAGTGAAATGAAAAAAAAATAATAATAATAATTCGACTTTGTGTCAGATTTGTTTCATGTAAACTGTCGATTTAACTTATTTATTTAATTAAAACTTTACGCTGCATCCCTCACGTAACAGAATAGGTACAGGGAATCTCTCTCTCTTGCTAAGTGGCGTAACTCAACGCCGTTTTATATTTTGACCGGAACTTTTTTTTAAATGAATATATTTCAAATTTCAAGTGGGAATCCAATCCACAATCCTCACGTAAATAAATTTCATTTTTAATAATTTCAATCATTTAATCTCCAGCTTCAATAAAATATTACTAATACATAACAAGTCCTTTGAACACAATATAAAACTGGGTGTCGTTATAACAAAAAGGTAGTTGCAGTTCGAGAAATGCTACCAATGAAATTGCTATGCGATAAATAATTCAAGGGGCGACGCAGGTCGATAAACCAGCGCCGTGACTGGGAAAGCACTTGTGGTTTATTCAGGAATCTCGAACTAAATATAGGTGAGATGTGCTGTCGTCATAAAGTAAGATTTATCGGTTCAAATTGGTTTGTTGGTTAAAATGAGTGAGGTAATTAGGCTTATTATTGTATTTATAGTACGCAAAAGAATTACTACTTTTTTATTATTAAATATCTGATCTAAGGTATGGCCCATCAAATAAATCATCAGCAGTTTCACGCTGTATCCCGTAGACAGCAAGGTAGATAGAGGGAATCAAGTGTTAGGATACTCAGTTCCCCTGTTACTCTGTTGGACCTCAACTTCGCGCTTGACACCAAAGCGAAGAAATGAAAATATAAGTTTAAATAAACATTTTCTTTCCTTGATTGGGGATTTAACCCATAACCGGTTGCCAGTTTGTAGTCACACACTTGTATCCCTGCGCCACGACTGGTCTCTTATCACCAAACTCTTTTAATATTTATGGTAGACATAAAAAATAGCTATGTTTTTATTATATGTGATGTTATTGCATTTAAATTTCGTTGTTCTAGCAGTAAGTTCGTTGTAAAATCTTAACAAAAACAGATCATTAATTGCTTCTCCTTAATATATACGATATGTAGCAATGAAGCAAAATCGATTTTCAAATATTAAATGCAGAAATAAACCACAATCTCACGATTTGCTGGCACACTTCAAGCTTTAAAGTTTGAAAAATGAGAATTGCATTGGAGATTGAAAAGCGAAAACTTTATAATCAGACCTATGAATCTTGGCATCGAAGATAATATAAGTGTGAAACGCCACGGTAACTTTTAACCACTTCAGTTCTATATACAATTGAGGAAAGATCTTTTCTTTCTTTTATAGACGATATGAAAAAAGTAACATTTTATTAAAGATTTTTAGTAATCATTTCTCAATGTTTTCCTCATTCCATGTATATATATAGTTAAAAAAAATAACAAATACATGTTTATCTAGCACTAAATATTACTAAAATCAAAAAGGTTATTGAGTTCAACAGAAAGTGGGGAACGGGAACTTAACACTAGGTTCCCTCTGCCTACCTTGCTGTGTGCGGGATACAGCGTGAAGCTGAAAAAGATTATTAATATCACCGTAAGTGTTTCACTTTTCAAGTTCAGCTCAATTGTGAGATCAGTATGAACAATAATACCATATTATTGTATTGTTATACGTTGTGATGACACCATTATCGGTCAGTAAAATTTAATTTCTTCTTTTATATATACCTACTATTCCTTACTTTGCTTTCTAGTAAAATATTAAAATATTTTATTAGTAAGATAGACAAAGATGATGTGTGAGGAGATGAGATGATGAGTGTGTAGTGTTGATACTCTATTCTTCTATTAATATATTAATATTAAAAATTTGGCGATACGTGAAGAATAGAGTATCAATACTACACACTCATCATCTCATCTCATCTCCTCACACGTCATCTTTGTCTATCTTACTAATAAAATATTTAATATATTAATATTATGCCAAATTTTTAATATATTAATATAAAAAATTTGGCGATACGTTAAGAATAGAGTATCAACACTACACACTCATCATCTCATCTCATTTCCTTTGCCACAACGCATTTTTAATATTAATATACTAAAAATTTGGCGATACGTGAAGAATAGAGTATCAACACTACACACTCATCATCTCATCTCATTTCCTTTGCCAAAGGAAATGAAAATCATTCATTTCCATGAGTTGGAATGAAACCTACAACCGTCGCATTTATAATCAGATATTTTATTGCTGGGCCGCAACGGCCAATAAGCAAATATATGTATAAGGTTTTCATTATATATTACTTTTATAAAAGCGATCACTTTTAAAAAATATATTAAACTTTCGTAATATAACCACGTGAATTCAAATGAATATTAGGTAAAACGGAAATGCATGAAATTCTAATTGGTTCGCTGATTCACAGAGTCCGGTCTAATTTTAATTTTAAAGTGGGATGGACACGTTCACGTTGAAACGAAGCTACGAAATATTTTAGTGTGTTGGTTTTTTTTTTAATAATGTTAATTTTATTACAAAAGATCTTGTTAATGATATATATTTAAATCAGTAGAGTTTGCATCTGCATAACTAATAATTTTATCGTGATATATATATATTTCTGTTACGATAAAATTATTTATTTTTAAATCGTTAATTTATTTTAATTATCATAAGATGAATATTTTTTTTAATTTGAATTTATGATATTCTACTATTTTAGCATATTAAATATGTTATTTTTTTTGCCTACGGAATTATCCGACATCTCAATACTAATATGAAACAAGTAAAGTGTACTCTTTTACAATAGGATTCCAGAAAACGTCAGAGAATTTTCTATATCATGATTTATAAAAATGTGTTATTGGTCTTAAAATGTTCTTGAACCATTGGTATTTAGGTGATGCACATTCAAAATATCGTTAAATCCACCGTGGCTGTCTAGCCGTCGTAACGTTTGTGGCTTCAATTCCCACTCGTGGGAATGAATTATTATTTATTAATATTTTCACATCTTCGCTTTGGCAATGCCAAGAAAAATTTCGCGCAAAGTGGAGAACGGATTGTCTTAGCACAATGTGGGGAACATTGTGGGGAACCTGTGCAAGATACAGCGTGAAGCTGATTAGTTTTTTTATGAAATTATTAATGAGTCTCTGACTCTGAGTACAAATTGAATTAAAGTATAGCACCTACTCTTCCATTACAAAGCGATTGTCAGAAAAGGTACAGATAACGGAAAGATTTTCCGAAATTCCTACGTAAACCGAAAAAATTGATTTTTGTATAATTTAGTTTTCCATATATAGTTTAATTTCATATATAAAATAAGTAACTCGTTGAGTATATTATTATAAGTTCGGATACCTACGTCAACAAGCAAATGATTACGATCTTGTGCAGATTCGGTTTTTGCGTCCATTAAATATTTAATAAATACTGTATTGGTGTTTTTAGTATAAAATTTTCTGTAACATTTTTTTTTTATTTTCTCGTTAAAAGAAATATATTTTATATAGAAATTATTATAAATATATTTTGTATACTTGGCTTCGTAAAGATATCAATCTCCTCGTGGTGCTCGTGTCTAGCACATTTGTCATGGGGCGTGTTCTGAGAAACTGTCTAACCGCATAGCACGCCACAAACTTAGATACGAACCCACCAGCTTGATACGTAATGCTTCACTACTTTGTGGTTCTGAAGAAACTTCATTCCACGCTCCACACTATGGAGGCCACAAGGTAGCCCACATTTAGCGGTGTTTCTAGGTCGATACTTCATCGGTACTTGACCTTCCTGGGATAGGTATCCCAAAAAAGCGCATTTACCTTCACTTTATAGGCCGGCAACGCACTGTTAGCTTCTTTAGTTACTCAGGGTCGTGGGTGGCGGTGATCACTTGCCATCAAGTGACCCCTACGCTCGTTTGCCTAGTTTTTTCAATAAAAAAAAATAACATTTCTGAATGCCAACAACGATATGTATATAAAAAATAAAATTAAATTCGTGTCTGGCAACAAATAAAAAATCGCACAGACCCTAGCGTCAATACAATCAATTTTACGATGCCTGCCCAATTAAGCACCATTAGCTATATGCTTAGAGAATAGGCATTTAAAACACACATTGTTTTTCCTAGAAGAAATAAAAATAAAATTTATAATATTAATCAGTATGATCCTGCTAATATAATAAAAGTTAAAATTTGTTAGAATATATGTTTGTTCTACTTTGACGAAAATACTACTGAACAGATTTAGGTAAAACTTTACAGTAACTTTTAAGAAACCTCTTTATCAGAATAACACATAAACTGTAATTTATATAAAGATTTTGTATAATTTATATATAAGTAATAATAAATTTAAGCGAACGTATGGGTCGCTAGTATCCATACATTTATATAATTTTTGTAATTTCAATATAATTATGTTTAATATTTTATTTAACGTTGCAAGTACGCTCCCATTAATTACAACGACAAAATTACATGCGATTTACTTTAACTTCTCTCGGTAGCTGAGTAGTTAATGATTTTTATGTTTTAAAATACTAAATCTAAGATTCATTTCGTTTTTATACATTTAACAATTTTAATAAATATTATTAAAAAGTAAATTTATTTAAAAATGTTTTATACAAAGGGAGTTGTTTTCAGGTATTACAATCGTACACAAACGTGGTACAAAACAGAAAAACACTACCTACAATTGACATTCCAAAAATTTTCTTGACTAACAAAATAATAAAGTGTTGTTAAACGCTTTATAATTTTTATCTATATTAAAATGTACATTACATCAAATTTTCATTTATTTAAAATAAAAACACAACTTCTCAAACTTTATTAGTAAAGCAAGCATTTAACCACTCGACGTTAGTTGTAAAACTAAATCAACCAGTAGAAAGAAACTCAACATTTACATTATAAATAGGAGAGATTGCTTAAACAAACATTCTCTTTAACAACTTTCTTCATATCGAAATAGCAAATCATACGTTAGATAGCTTTCAAGAGAAATGGTCTATTTATATTTACTGTAATTATGCCATTCTTAATTTAGATTCTCGGTAAATAATTGGTTAAAGCGGATATCAAACTTCCTTTATTCAATAAAGTTGAATGAAATTGTGACCTAATTCAAATGGCCCTTTATATTTTAGCTACACTAGTGTACCGCTCTCGGCTCCGGTCGCGTTGACTGCGCTATTATAACTATTTTATTATTTATTTCCCGTTTTGTCAATGTTGCTTTATATTTTTTTAATATACACGGCAACGCCATTATTTTTCTCTCCTGCTCTAACAAGAGTGAACCCAGTGTGAAGCCGCTATTTTCAAGTGGCAAAATTTAACGCCGCGTCTACCAGAGCGGAGAAATAAAATAAAAATTTAATAGTCGTAGGAACCGAGCAGTTTAGCACTACATTTTTAATGTTTCCACCACAAAAAGTCCATGGATGTTTTTTCCTAGTTGTATAAAAAAAATAACTAACCTAATTATAAAAGAAAAAAAATTGACAGTCGTAAAGTTGTTGTAAATAAACCTCGTTTTTAATACTGTTTAAGGACGAATAGAGGCTCGTTGTGAATTCTTAACGATCAGTGAAAACGTCAGTAAACTCTTTAATGAGATTATTAAACCGCTAGAGAATGTTGAGGCCAGTCGTGGCTCAGGGGCACAAAGTGTGATTGTAAACACGACTAGTTGTGGGTTCGATTCCCACTCGACGAAAAATAATATTTATTTTAATATATATTTTCATTTTCTGGTGTCGAGGCAAAACGCGGTATTGAGGTCTGTCACTCAACACGCAGTTCCTCCAGAATTTGGCCGAAAGTAAGTAACGGAGTGTCTTAGCTATAGTCTCTTCTCTCTGTCTACCCTGCTGTGTGCAGAATACAGCGTGAAGATGTTTTTAGTAAATTTTTATCAATTCTACGCGCCTTTTCTGTAGCCACACTACATAATTTCGTTAAATATTTAGAGTGAATCTTTGGCGGGATACGAATAGGATTTTAAATAAATAAACTTGCCAGGTTGTGATGTCACGCAGACCACTGACCCAGTAGCGTCTGCTAAACGTATGGTTTATTTACTAAGACGTCGGAAACGCCTTTAATTAGTTGTTCAGTTTTGTTTGAACTTTAACTCTTAACTATATAATTTGCAAGTTGGTGAGTGGGCTTGTGAAAAGTACCACGTTCGTTTATTGAGTTGTAGTTCTTAAATAGTCTGTATTATTATATAAATAAAATCTAAAATTAAATATAATATTTTAATCATATATATATTTTCATTTTATAATATTTTTGTTATATACATATTTGACAATGTAAATACAGAAAAAAAACATTAAATTTTTCCCCTATGTTTAGTTACCAAAATGTTAATTTATTAAAAAACTATATATTATTTTTATATATCGTTTGCGTCTCACATATACACAAAAAAAGCTAGTGTAAAAACACTTTCGCTTCGCTTTTTATATTGAGTGGGACATGCAACATCGCCTTTTTTAGCTCTTTACTATGAATGATGAATATTGCAGGGTAGACAGTGTTATCCTAGTGTTTAAACACTCCGTTCCCTTCTTGCCCAATTTTAAAATTTTTGTAGCGGTACTTAACGCCGCACTTTGTCTTATTACCAGAGCATAAAATAATAACTAATTCTCTCCCCTGAGTGAGAATCCAATATCATCGTGCTTACATTCAGATGGACGAGCTCAATAACATTAATAATAATTAAATTTTTGATTAAAAATTTGATTTTTTCATTGTAAAATATAACTTAAATTGGATTTCTTACCAATATCTCTGTATATGTGTTTGGGAATTGGGTACAGTATTTGAAAAGCGCCGTGAATTTTAAAAACCGCGTCGAATGAAATGAGAAAACGATGTTGTAAAATTTTATCTATTGTTGAATGGAAAAGGTATTTGTAGTTTGTGGATTATTTTATCAATACGGCTTTTAGGATAACAATTACCTAATATATTTATTGCACCTATAGAATATAATAAAATAAACTCAAGAAAAAGATCTTTTTTATAGATATAAAATATATTTCTGTAATTTAACTCGATTTATTTAGATACTTTACATTTTAAAATATTGGAATTATTATTATGATATTAAGCAGCTTTCAGATTTTTTGTACGTGTGAAATTGTTCCAAAAATTGTTCGTAAATTTTTAAATAATATCAATTTTTAAAAAATAGATTCAAGCTTCACGCTGTATTCCAATGCCTAATATACGTCTGTAACATATGAACATTAAAAAGTTAATAAAACGACGGTCGCTACAAACACTGATATCTGCCGCCACATAAGCTTTATCTTTTTATTATATTCAAGATGATCTCGGTTATATCCGTCGTATCTTAGTCTACGCTACCATGTAAAATCTCTATTATGGCAAAACAAGATAACCCCAATTTCATCATCACTAGGAATTTGTAATAATCAAAAATAAAGAAGAAAATAGGCCATTATGGGATGGCGGTTGATTGTATAATATAAGTTGTCAGTTCGATGCCGACGACAACGAGTTATTGACACTTTCCTAGACCAATCTTGGTGCAGGTGTATAAGCGTGTGACTGTAAATGGCAGGTTGTGAGTTCGATTCCCACTCCAGGAAATCAAATATTTAATGTTTTCATTTGCTCGCTCTGGTAACGAGGCGCGGCATTGAGTATCAGAACTCAACACGCAATTACGCCTTAAGAAATCGAAGAAAAGCGGGGAACTGAAGTA
Organism: Heliconius hewitsoni; assembly: GCA_018230445.1. Taxonomy (NCBI): domain Eukaryota; kingdom Metazoa; phylum Arthropoda; class Insecta; order Lepidoptera; family Nymphalidae; genus Heliconius; species Heliconius hewitsoni. Next base: position 8,116 of record DWAN01003318.1, read on the forward strand.
TCTTAGTGGAAACAGAGCATCTTACCACTATGATCCCAGGTTCCCTACCTACCCTACTAAACGCGCTATGAAACATGAAGCTAAGAAAGTAAAAAATAATCATTAAAAAATAAATATAGAAACAAATTAAATGACACCATTTTTATAGATTTTAGCACAAAACAAATAAAAATCGGGAACATAAAGAAAGTAAACAAAAGATATATTAAAAGAATATACAGAATTATTCATTACATACACAAAAGTATTTCTCCGTGTTTTATTGTTTCATACATACTGTATCGGTATTGCAATTGAATTGCAACAATATTGTTGTACTGAGTTTAAAGTAACACTCAATAGGATCTGCAGTCGATTGAGCTCGAAGAAAGGATAATACTTTACAATATATTCGTCGTGTATGCATGGACTGGATTGTGGTTTCCCACGTTGTATTTATATTGATTATTATTGGCGTTATTGTGGTAGAAATGAAGTATCTGATTGAATATGCTATGGCAATCTTAGGTTCGATTCCTGGTTAAGAATTTGGTTTTTTGGAGTCACGCTGTATCCCGCTCACAACACAGTAGAAGGATCTAGTGTAAGGGTACTCCGTTCTACATTTTTCGCCGAATTCTGAAGGTATTGTGTGTTGAATGGCGGCTTAACGCCGTGCTTTGCCTCGATGCCAGAGCTAAGAAATTGGAATTATTAAATATCATTTACTCGAGTCGGAATCGAATCCATAACCTGTACCAATTAAAGTCACACTTTATGCCCCTGCGCCACGACTGACCAAGGAATTGTTTATGTTTAAAAATATTGATATTCTGGGATCTAGATAACAAATCCAATAGCACATCAGAATCCTCCAATAAATAACAAAAACAACAAACTCGATTTCCACTTGGAGGAATGAAATATTTAATATATTCATTTCAATTTCAGAAAAGTGGAAATTGGAATTGTAGTAATAGAAACGGAAAGTCTTAATACTAGGTTCCCATTTTCACTCTGCCTACCCTGCTATATCTGGAATACAGCGTGAAACTAAAAAAAACATAAACAATAATAGACAAAGAACCACTAAAACGTTAATTTTCTAACAGGAGTGAATCAACACGCTTTCTAGGAGTTATAAGGAAACTACACTAAAACTGGATTTTAATTTGAATCTCCTATCACTATATTTTAGGTGGTGCTTTAGTGCTTCAAAGAAATAATGTAGCGCTTTGCCTTTAAGTTAGGGTTATCGTTTTGAAAATATATATAAAAATATATAAAGGAACTCTAGCATTATCGGATTGAGAAATCATGTGACATTGGTAGACGGGCGAAGAGATCGCTATTATAAAATTGAAAAATCAATTACACTTCCACTAGATTACACTTTTTTAGCGACACACTGTATCCCGCACACAGCAGGGTAGGCAGAGGGAACCTAGTGTGAAGACACTACGTTCCTCATTTTCTTCTGAATTCTGCAGGTATTGCGTGTTGAGTAGTGAAACTCAATGCTGCGCCTTGCTTCGCGACACCAGAGGGAAGAAAATGGAAATATAATTTTTTTCTACATTTTTAGAGTGTTATTCCACAATTAGGAAAGAAAAATACTTATTTTTCTTTCCTAACGTATAAAAATGCCACATGAACGTGCAAAAACCCACGCCTCCTGGTCGGTTTCCAAGAGGCGTGGTTTCGAGTCCCGCTACGTTAAAATTTTTATACGTTTTCTACATAAGTCATGCTTTGTACCATTGCGCCACGATTGATCTTAATTTGATTATATCTAGATTATATTACAGTTCACTTATTACACCACATATAGATTACTAACAAGAATAGCCACACCCTATGTTATATTCAACTGGAGCACCTGAGGCGCTGTCTGCTGTCTGTCTCGTCAACTGTCAAACTTAAGCCAATATCCTAGAGCAGTATTACATAGAAATGGGAAACTATCATAAGTAACTCTATCGGATATCAAACACAATACAGTTATTTCAATTATTAAAAGAACACTTGTAGGTAAAGCTACAGCTCAAGCGCGCAAATCATAATTATACTATTACCACCAACGCAAATCAATCTATTTAAGTACTATTAGAACCGAAAATAATAGACTATATATAGAGATGTTAGTCGATTATATCCGGAATAACAAGAGAATCATATCTAGGCCCCATAGTATATTAATACAAATCGTATAAATCATTTAAAAATATTTAAAAATATCAAAAACAGTTAACGTTTTTTTATAATGATGTATTTAGATAAATTACTTCAAATAATACATAACAAAATTTAAAACAACAACAACAATGAGTTCATTAACAAAATATAATAACCATGTGATCACCGTGACCAAAAAGTATTTTAAAAGTGTTTGTTTATATTTATTATCGAAAACCAATATAGTAAATTGAAAAATTTCCTTTGAGTCCCTTTAGTGTTGTTGTATTTAAGTTGCCTTATAAATAAATTAAAAGAATCAATGTAAATTCTTTTGTGCGATAAAATTGCTACAAAATAACTATTTTATTAGCTGACTCTAGTTTTCAATGCTCTAGCTACCACAGGCAGACCATTTTCTTGATTTTCTTGTATTTTGTTAAGAATAAAAACAAAAAAACAAATACGAAGTGGAAGCATTTTTTGTTTTAATTCTTTTTTTTTCTTTTTTAATTATTTACTTTAAAAAAATAATAGAAGACATTTATTCAACTTTTTTAATCCACGATTATTAAGCTTATTATAGCTTTCCCATGTTCATTTTATAAAGTAGTTTTAATGAACAACCGGAAGCTGGTATTACAAGCTTAACAATCTGATATCAGATATTGACATTTACTCACTTATTGTTCTTCCATTATAACAATTATTAATTAAATAACAATTTTTGTTTATATACTGTTTAATAACTGTTTCTAAAACTTTTAGGTCTACAAAATGTTTTATTATTAGAAATTATATGAATTACAGAAAAAATATATTAACTGTTTTGAAATTTAATTTTACGGTATATCTCGCTGGCAACAGAGTAAGCAGAGCAACCTAAAAACCTAGTGTTAAGACACACTTCGTCTCCATTACGGTACTCCTTTTCCATTAAGACATTCCGACGCACGTTTCCGTTTGGTATTGCGTGTTGAGTGGCTTTGATTGGGGTTGGGTCTGGGTTGGGGTTCGATTCCCATTCGGGCGATGTTACCTCGCTCCGGTAACAAAGTAAAGCGCGGCGTTAACTTCTGCCACACTCAATGCCTCGAGAATTCGGTGAAAAATTTAGTGGGAGTGTTTTTAGTGGAACAGTCTTAACACTAGGTTCTCAAATTCCCTAAAAAAAATAAACATATACGAATAACAACAAGAAGCAACATAACGATAATAGTAGAGTCTGCAATATGCGGACGAGGTTAGAAAAACCAATAACAGTAAAACGAAAGCTACCGAACACCGGAAACACCAACAATTTGCGCGACAATGTGAATAAAAATTTTTGTTGCTCGAAAACGAGTTGAATGTCTTACTTACTCTACCTACTAGATCGAACTGCGGATTGTAAACAAGCGATAATAGGCTGTAATATATGTATGTAAGTGTCATAATACATTGCGCCGTACTCATTATTTATGCAAGGAATAAACTTGAGAAGAAAGTGGCAGTGTAACTTTGCTTCGCCTCAGAGAGGGTGTATTAAACTTAAACAAAATATATGAATATTTTTCTTTCACGTGCAAATAATATAAGTTTGTATTAAATTTAATAAGTTAATATGGATTTGTTTTTTTTTGGACCTTTTATTACTATTGTATTGTGTGAGTGGATTTTATTTAAGTGTGTGTGTAATACAGCGTAATATATACTTAACATAAATAAGTTGTAACAAGCGTATAATAATATCGACGAGAACGTACGGCTTAGCGGTCAGAGCGCTTGGACGGTTTCTAAGAGGTGCGAGTTCATATCCCGCTACGTTTAAATTTTTATACGTTTTCTAAAAAAATGTTTTTCTTTCCTAAGTATGGAATAATACTCTAAAAATAATAAAAATGTACAACCTGAAGCTAAAAAAATATTACATTACCTCTGTACCACGATGGCTTTTATATTTGTAAACAAATATATATATAATTCACATCATCCCACACTTTTCGCTCTATTCTAGGCATTTAGTAGTAGCTGAGCAGTGAAACTCAAAGCAATATTGGACAATTTAGTCCCACAATTTAGTCTCCCAAAGGATCTTTTTTGCTTCCTCAATTTTTTACTATCAATCAAAATAACCTTCACTTTATGATAAAGTATTTTAATATTATTTTATATAAAACATAAGTGCATTCATATTTAAACAATTTCATTTTATTCGACAGTATTCCCAGCAATTATTCTCTGGATATCGGAAAGCGCTGCATCAGATGGAACGTCAAACGTCGAAATTGACAACATTGTTTTCCGAAAACACTAAATGAACGTCGCTTCTTTGTATATTTACAAAATACAACAACAAAATTTCTTTACTAAAAAAAAATATTAAGATTTTTCTCTGAATATTAATTAACATAGCACCATAGGTGTTAGTTCGATTTAGTTGGTTTTTTTATTTAGGGTAGACAGAGCAAACCTAATTTCGAGATACTGAGATGGGTTCCGCCGCTTAACAGTAAGAATTCAACCCCACGCGCTGTCTTGTTACCAGAGCAGATAGCAACCGTCGCGTTTACTGTCAGATGCTGGGTTGCTGCGATAGCCTCAGTTATTATAAATTTCTTTAAAAAATATGTAGAAATTAAAAAGAGTTTTATATTTAATGTATCAAATAAAAAAAAGATCATAAATATCTGACACTCAATTTAAAATAAAATAAAATTTGGAACAAATAACAAATATCCACTATATTTGTAAAATTCTCTCTACAAAGATACTAATAATAAGGATTTGGATATACATTCATAGTTTCATAAGTACGTATGGCTGATGTATGAAGCGGACAGTTACAAAAAAGCGCAGATTCGAGTCCCTTCGACTTTGTATAGATTTTCTAACATATGTGTCAATACATAGCGTAGAATGATATAGAACCTTCAGAATAGTCAAGACATTGATATCTTTAAAACAAGTAAACTAAAATATTATATGGTTAATATGTACAAATTTACGTGTACGATTGTAAAATGCCATATTTTCGATTTAATATTTGTTGTAGAATATCTCAATTTTCACAAGATTTTAACAGCTACGCAGAACGCATTTTCTTCTTAGAAATGGTCTCATAATTTTTGTTAACGATTTCCTAAACGCCAAATATAATGTTACAAAAGGTTTCGTTCCTTTGAACTTACAAGGTATCAAAAACAATTCTAGCTCAATAAACTTAAAATATATACCAATTCTAAGAGTAAATTGTAAGTACTTAAAAAATAAGTAAAAATTTGCGATTTTATATTAACAAACTTCATACATTGAGGCCGGTCGTGGCGCAGCGGCACAAAGTGTGACTGTAAACCGACTGGTTG
>DWAN01003319.1:0-13611 GCA_018230445.1 Heliconius hewitsoni
AAAACGTAAAGATGTTTTTTGAGCTAGATTTAACTATCTCGTCCAGTAACCACGTCACTCTTATGATTGATCATGATGAACTATGAATTTATCCTTAATATACATACGTGTATATTTCATATTTAGATATTACTTGAATTTTATAATAACAACTTTCATTCCTTAAGAAAATATTATAAATGAGTGAATTATAAAACAAAACCGATATCTAGCACAAATCTATATATTATTGCGGTTATATAAACCATAACTAACAACTTATACAAATACATAAAACGTGTGGTATTGACCGAGTTTTATACATTGTTATAATATAATCTACCTCTGAACTGTCTAAAATATCTATAGTTGTTAAATAAAGTTAAATATTTATTTTTGGTTGAACACTCATATCTCAAGAACTCGGGGTCATAAATGAGAAAAAAGGTTTTTTGCAGGATAGTACATTTGCTCTATTCACGCTAATAACATTAATCATTTCGATATAACTCACTGTACTTGCAGTGAGGGTTACCTTGGGCACTTAGACGTGTCATACACAACTCTCATCTATTTCAATATAACCACGGAGAAGATGACACAGTATAAGCTAGTTTTCTATAAGAACGCCATGTTTGTCACGCGTCAGTTTCGCCGTACCGGTTCCCAAGACGACGACCCCGATACAAGAATTGCCTAGGGCTTCAACACCTGTGTATTATTGGTATTTCATTACAAATATGAAAGACTGACCCAGTTTACTATCAATTGATTTCTCTTAGTAAACAACTTGTGTCCTTCGTCTTCGTTTGTTTAGCTTTACATATGGTTATTACTTTGTTATTGTTTTCCCGATGAATAGATTTCTTCATAATTTAGTAGAGAAGAAGAAACTTATGTGTGTATTAGAAGTCAACTCATACTTATAGTGGTTATTACCGCTAAATTTATTTTTGATATATTATACTAAGAAAATGTATATTTTTATATAAAGAAAGAGTAACTTTTAAATCTCACAGCTGGCTAAACATGCCCTAACTGCACAAGACAACATAATGAACTAGCATTAAAGAAGCTTACGGTTATTACCAATTTTGAGATATCGTAATCAGTAAGTATTTCTACTGGGTGTCTATCTTCTGTATTTAAATGATGCGCCTTTTATTCCAAAGGATATATGCTATTGAACTCAGAATGGGACTTAAAAAAAGAAATTAAGTGTAGGTTTCAGAGTCCCTTTTCAATTCACTAAGGCACGTATTTATAGTATTATACTATTATATTGAAAAAAAATCACGAGCACAGACTCAATAGTCACAAATTATTAAATATCTGCCCATGCATGCATGCATGGGCAGATATAGCATGTGAACTTAAAAAAAATCGGATTCTTGAAGAAAATTGTCAAATTCACCCTTAAATAGGTGAAGTTGATAGGTACTGAGGTCCTCTTCCCATAGACATTCGTCGATCGCGTTACACCTGTATATACCAATTTTCAACCGGACGCAAGTCACGATTTCTTTTTCTTATTACACTACACTTTACGAATGTTTATCTTAAACGCCGCCGTCGGTACTTGGTATTTTAGGTACCTACCTATGAGAAAAAAAAATTAAAATGCAGCTCAGTTAAAATTCCAGTAAGGAGCACCTTGAAAAAATACTCTCGATACCAAGAAGGGCAAGTGTCAAGAACCTCTATACTTCCCCTGCCCTTTATAACTTTTATACTCAACGCTAGTTCTTTTTAAAATTGGACAGAATTGTATAAAAGTAAAAATAAAAACTATTTTATTAATTTTTTGTATATTTAATATATATTTTTACAGTTTCATAATAATTCACTACATTTTTTAATTCACTTTTTTTATATGATGTATCAAAATTGCAAACATTTCTTTTTCTTTGTATCAACGAAATTATTTTAGGATGTTATGAGAGTTACCTACTTAGTTATTTTGAAACAAATTTTTAAAATGTAATTGTTAATGTTGTTTTGTTATTTGTGAAAGTCAAGTAAAAAAAGGAAATTTTATTAAATATTTTCCCAGGCTTCATCTTTACCTTATGATTTATATATTAACGAGCGTGAATGTTTTTATCCAACAAGTAATTAGGTGTAGAACCCATTGAAAGAGTTTTATCCCGCATCTAGCAGGGTAGGCAGAGTAATGTTAACGCACTCTTTTCCTCGTTACCAAAGCGAGGAAATGAAAATATAAAATATTCCATTCCTCCAAGTGGGAATCGAACTTTAAACCGACGCGTTTAAAGTTGCACGCATTAAGATAATAATGGAGCTATAAAATTATATCTATAAGATATAAAAACATGCAAAAATCGAAATATGATGACCTCCGCTGATGCTAATGTGAAGTGCAAAGTAAACATACGTAATAGCTGTTTAAGATCGACCTTGTGATATCCAGTCACTTCAGTAATGTCAGTCAGATTCTAGTAATTATTGAAAATTATTATATTTTGTAAGTTTTCTCATAATTTTAGTATTATTTTCTATTAAATATATCCAACCTTTAACATTTTCTATATAATTATCATGATCTTTTATATTTATAGCTTTTATCAACGACTTCGCGCCCAAACCGATTGGTGGTTACTGTCGGCGTTTAGTTCCACCACATGACACGCAATTCTTCGAGAATTCGTGGGAAAGTGGGGAACGGAGGTGTGTTAATGGGGACAGAGTATATTATCACTAGGTTCCCTCGGCCTGCTCTTCTATGTGTGGGATATAGCGTGAAGCAAAAAAAATACAATAAATGTATTTTATTTTTATATATTCACAATTTCTTTTTGAATCACCGTATATTAGTGAAAACTACATTAAAATCTGTTGCGTATTTTTAAAGATTTAAGCGCAGGTACCGCAGTGGAAGAAACCACGCTATTATATTATGTTATGATGATAAAGATTAGATAAACATTAAAGATTTGTCCCCAATAAAATTGTAAAATTTATCTAAAAAATTATATAAGATTTGATACAGCCAGTTATTGCGCGTGAAAAATAACTTATATATTTTGTTACATAACTCCATATGTGCAATAAGAAAGTAACAGTTTCTCTTAAAATAAATAATTTCACCACTTTTAAATTCTAAATATTTGTTTACGCGCTGGTTGTTTTCTGTTTTTACTTAAGTACATAATATGTTCCTGTGAATCGACACTTGCACGCTAATATATAAAATAAATTCCAAAGTATCAGTCTTGTGGCTCTGGGGCACAAGTGTGCGACTATAAACGCGACAAGTTGTGGGTTCGATTTCCACTCGAGGAATTGAAATATTTAATATATACATTTTAAAACGTTTAATATGTTTCAATTCAAAATTTAAAATATTTTCAGAAATCAGGTACGGGTAATCCGGGTACCGTTTCCGAGTTCCGCAACTCAACGTAACGGAAATATCTTAATGTCCCAGGTTTCCTTTGTCTACCCTACGATGTGCAGGATACAGCGTGAAGCTAAAAACCATTTTATGTTTCAATTTATTATTAGAAAAGAACAAATAATACATTAATATATTTCTATTTGTTTTATAGATATATAAAGCGATATAACAAGTGGATTCCATATTTATACATCCATAACTAATTTCAGTTGTCGACAGATAAAATGAATCATCAAAAAACGTGATCGTAAAAATAAATGTGACGGTGATCGCAATTGTTGTAAATCTTTTATAACTAAATGTGCTATATTATGTTTATTAGTGATTACTAAGTAATACTCTTAAAAAAATATTTGTTATATATATAATTATATAAAAAAATAGTTATTTAGAAAACGTATAAAAATTTGAACGTAACGGGACTCGTACCCGCGCTTCCTGGTAACCAACCAAGCGGTCTGACCACTAAGCCATACGTTCTCCGCTCTTAGTGGCCACAGTGCTTGGTCGGTTTCCAGGAGTTATTCGTTTTCTAAATAAGTATTTTTCTTTCCTAAGCGTGGAATAACACTTTAAAAATGTTACAAATATAATTATTTAGCTTCTAAGTGCCGTCGTATTAACGGGTTTATTTTGAGTAAATGCACTCTCAATGCTACTTCACAAGGAAAAACTAAGCTAACTATCTGTAAGACAAGAACCAAAATGATAAAAAAAAATTATCTTAATATTCACATCAAATTGATGAAAAAAAAATTATATATCACAACAATGACGTAAAAATTTAAATCAGCTTCTGCGTGTTATAAGACACTCCGTTCGCCATATTTTTTTGGAAGCATTGCTTGTTGAGTGGCAGAACTCAACGCCGGGCTCGGGCACCAGACCGAGGATATAAAAATATGAATTTCAGTAAATATTTCATCTCCTCAAGTGGGGATCGAACCCACAACCAGTCGGTTTTACAGTCACATTTGTGCCATTGCGCCAATTGCATTTAAAAAAAAGAAGTTAAATATTTCAATATTTAAAACTTTTTATTTTGTCTCCTGTAATATTTCAAGAAGTCGCATGCAAATGCGTCATTGTTGCACCGAAGGTGCGATGTGCCGACAAAATGCTACTTGAATTAAATAAATACACGTACAAAGCTGGTAATTGGTAATATCAACAATTTCTCTACTCATATGAATATTTATTTGATGTTAAGTGACCTACGAGTGCGTCTGGAGAAAGTCCGTCGACGGCTGGCTGGGTAACGGTTAATACATATTTATATTGTCCTTTGTTAATGCGAAATATGTTTGTCTGGTTGTTACGTATTAGCGCTTGGACTAAACTGGATTAGATGCTTGTAATTTAACATAAATTTGTGTAATGTAACATATATTTTTATACAGGTTTATCATTTAAAATAAAAAATAGTTACCGCGTTCATAAAATATTATGTTGAAATAATTTGAAAATCACCTTGTAATATTAAAAATATGAGGGTATACTTTTTAAAAATTGCTCAATTTATTGCTTTAAGTTTGCCAAGAAATACAAGTTACAAATTTTACAAAAATAGAATTTTAACTTGAAATTTAATACTTTGCCAGGTTATGCCTTTTATATTTTATCATATACGATTTTTATTATAGATAGAAATTATAAAAATTAATTTTACCATGGCAATCAATTTAAGCACTTACATAATGTATCGAAGTATATATACATATATAAACGTTGTTACAGTTCACACAAGTTCAACGTCATACGCTTTCCATATACCGTTGACCTGAACCTATTACGTGTCGCGTCCTAACAAATGCTATTATGTTAGATGATATTTTTGCGTGTACTAACTTTTTTCTATAACTTCGATAAAGTTGTTAATTGCACCCAAAACTCGTTTCACGAATATTATAACAGTTTACGTAAGATATAGTTGGACGACTATCACGCTATATTATTGAAATTTTTAATTATCTAGATTAATCATAATCTCTTCATAACTGAACTATCTCAAAAACGCTTTTATACTTTTTTAACTGTGAAACTAACGGTCTTTTCTTCTTTTTTTTTCAGAATGCCAGTTATGTAATCAACAGACGCTATACCAAGAGTAAAATGTCACCGGTATGCCACAACTTCGTACAGAATGCGTGGAAGAAGGATTTCTGCTCAAATTGTTTTAAATCACGCGAGGAACATTCGAAGCAGGAAAGAACATCAGAAGGCAGTAAATATTTAACTACTCCATTCCAAAACAGGAGCACATTCTTTAAGAAAAACCCTCCGAGTATTCTTAAGATACACCCTAAGAAAAAAGGAAAACGTAACGTACGATTTCCTGAGGAAGTATGCAGCGTTATAGGATATGGAGGTGACGATTGGTCGGATGATGAAGAGTTTGAAGTCTCGGAAGACAATGAAGAAGATGACACATTTCCAGACACGGAAGAAGAAAGAGAGCTTTACAAAATAACAAAATCTAATACAGATTTTAATACTGTTAAAGCCAATTTGCTTGGAGATTCTATTGCGAAGTCCTACACGTCATTATTATTAGGGAAAGTTCAGACTGATTCTGATGGGAAAAAGAAAACCTTGATGGTGTCAGTAACCCCATTCGGCCAAGAAAATAAACCTACAGTTAAGACGCACATTCGAAAACCTGCCGTTATAAACGTAGCTGAACAGGCTGCCGAAGAAACGACGAATGGGTACAAAACTAACATTATTCTGTCAACATATATAAAAGAGTCCGAAACAATAATTACATCAGAAGGTTCGAAACAATCTGACGGTATTTTATGTACAGAAAAATCATTACTAGAAGAAATATCCGAAACATTACAACAAAACAGAATAAGTGCATCTGATCTCAGTTTAATAAAATCTGATTCCAATAAACCATCTATCGTAGAAGGCAAAATAAAACAAAGTATGCAAGACGAAAGCGATAGAAAAGAAATGACAGAAATTAAAAAGAATAGTATTGTTAGAAAGTCTCCCTTGAACAAAACACAAGAAAGACCTAAAGTAAACCTAAGTCGATCAGAATTTAAATTCTGTAAGATTAATATCGAAAATACTAGTGTTGATTCTGCTGTTGAGACTCTTAACTCTACAGCAAACAATTCACTTACATCAGACGATGAGAGCTTTAGTGCTCGCACAGATTCAGACAACGATGATAGTGGCCACTTCTCTGAATCCCATAAAATTGAAGAAACAGTCAAGATTAAAGTGTACAACGAAGATAAGAACATAAAAATGTCCCCACTTGGGCAGTTAAGAAAAACGGACGGTCAAGCTGGCGGATACTCCACATTCCAAAGTCCCATTATTGACATGCCACCTATTATTCCTAAATCAGAAACAATGTTTTCCGCAGAAGCAAGTCGTGAACTTGCCGGTGAGCCAGACGGAAGAGCCGATCCCGACGATACCTCTGAAGCGCCTGCGCTACCTAGCAGTCCGATACCGACAATGGACCCTCGACCATCATTCCTTCACGGTATGATTACTGACATAATGCCGAACAAACCAGTCCCACCGGAAAAACCAAAGCTACCAGTCAAACCACTTATAAAATCTAAAAAAAATACAACGCAACAGGTTATAATGCATGTGCAAGAGAAGGGGGAGGAAGAAAATAAATACGTGAGTGAACACAAAAATACTGAAGTCGAAGAAAAATCAGAACCCGTGTACTACGCTAAACCAGTGCTAACGAAACAAGATAGCGATACCTCGCTAAATAGTCTATGTAAACGAAAAGCGCCGACGCCTCCCTTGTCGCCCACTGAAGAATACTCAAGTAATCTTTACCAAAGAAATCCTAATGGATTTATGAAATCAGATTCGCCTGTAGTAAGAGAAATGGAAAAGCGCGAAAGAGCTGTAATGTCTTCTTTACCAAAATTAAGAAATAGCGATGATGATACAAAGAAATCAGATATAGTCCCAGAACCGGCCCCTCGACGAAACATATCACTGTCACATGATAATTTATTATTAGATGACAAACGCAAAGGAAAGTATAAATTCTCCATCAAAAAGCTGCTTCGCATAGGGTCCTCCAAAGATTTGGATAAAAAGGAGCTCAGTGTTGCCACTATTACTAAAGTCGCAGCAAAACCTGAAGAAATTTACGATTTGACTCCAAAACCGAAACCACGTCTTGTCATAATACATCCATTGGACATAAACGGATCGAGCGTTGAGGTGGTGAAATCAAATTGCGAAATTTCGGAAAGCTTACGTCGAGTGAGTCACGACGACGTGTCATCTATATACAGTGGTAGTAGCAATGAAGAAACGGTACCACGCGTGGTGAACAAGCCGCCCCCACCGCCGAGAGTGTCCAGTGAAGACTACAAGGCGGTAACTAACGTACCAAAGCCAGCGAGGCCTCCGCCACCGAAGTCTGTTGCTTTACAGAAAAAACAAAAACAGCAAGCCTGGGCGGTGGTGCCTAAACAAGATGATAACATTTATGCTAATTTAGGTAATGTATATAATATTGTTTAATACTTACAATTTTTTTGCATTGCGTCTAGTTATTTTTCGGTTTTTTTTATTTATTTTGCATAAGGAGTTTTCAATATCCAAAATTTGTTATTTTAAGCGTGTGTTAAATTCCCATTTATATATGTAAGAATTTAAAAATCTATTCAAACATTATATATTTACCACCTGTGAATATTCTACTTATGTAATACACATAGCAACTGTGATTGCCAAAATATGTGTTCTTGTAATTAATAAATTATTTATAAACAAACTATAATGTATGTATTTATATATATAAGATCAATATATGAACTATAGATTTCAATAAATTTCAGGAGAGATCAGATCAGCGCTCGCTCCACGCAAACCAGAACGTACGGCCAGTATGCGCGAAAGAGAATCACATTTAGAACTACTTAAGCGTCGCACACCATCCGACGACGAAAAAGACGAAGACGAGCCTCAGGAACTAGTGCAAGCGACGAACGAGACAGTTATACACAATTACGACGACGTATACACGACGAAATACGACGAAGAGAATTGTGACTCAAAGAACAGTGACAGTGACTACGAATACGTACACCACGCGAGGTCTAGTTCACCAGAATGTGATTCAGCAATAAAACCAAGAGAAGAGAGAACAGAACGGAAACCAGAGGAATTTCCAAAGTACAACGGTTTTCGGACATCTCTGCCCTACTGTGGAAGCGAAACGGAATCTGAAATATATTCCCCATACAGTTTTTACAGTTCAAACGACAACATGGATAGTCCTTCCAACGACGATTATCAGTCAGATATATCGAAAACGACGAACAAATTGCGCGTGAGAAAAGGAAGGAGTGTAGTCCATAAGAACTTGGAGGATAATTACGGGGCGGTCGTTATCGCGAATCACGAAGCGCTAGCTCAGGTTTTGGAACAGGTAATTTGCATTTGTAATGTGGCGTTTAGCATTTTATCTTTTTTATTTGGCACTTTTTAGATTACGAATTAAATTGGAATTATGTTTTAGTGTTGGATACATTCCATTCCTGTTTGAAAAAATGCTGATAATTGAAATATTTTCTTTTTCCTGGTTTGGTTACGTAGTGTAGGGTGTAATACCGCAAATCAATGCGATACCTCCGAAACGATATGAACTTGTTAACGGAATTGAATAAAAAATTAAACCACATTTCCGTAAAGGCGAGCCGACAAAGTGAAATAGTTTCATAAAAACGATGATTGATAACGACGAACGATGATTACGATACGATTCTCAACTTTCATATTATTTTTTTATTTATCTCAAAATACTCGAACTTTCCATTCCAGGTACAACAAAGCGCGACAATGCAGCCTTTATTGCGAGGTCTCAAAGCATGTACCAACTTGCGCTGGTCGGATTTCTCCATACAAAACAAAAGCTATACAAAAGCCGGCAAACGTTTCTTCTACCCCGCGCTGTGGAACTCCAGCGGCGGCCAAGTGAACGTGACGCTGATGCTGTGCAAGGAGCAGACCGCCTCGCAGCTGGTCTCCCAGTCGGTGCAGCCCAGTACTTTGAATTTGAATGCCATCACGGAGTTTTGTGATCTAGTTCCGCTGCAGCAGTTTGGGGAGGACGGCGGTGATTTGGTGCAAGGTAGGCTTTTTTATTTGTGTTTTTGTATTGGAAATCTTACATGAAAAGAATACTTTAGTTTAAAATATGTAAGGAGTGAGATGTGTCGTATAATATTGTAATAAGTGCTCATTACCATTGTTGTCCCAGTCCCGTAATAAAAAAAATCTTATTCTCGGCTGTTTTTTACATCTTATATTGTAAATTATTACAAATTCTTAGAAATATTAAAAAATCGATAATATTTTATTCTCAATTCCAGCCACAATAGTAGTGCTAGCGAACGCGCACGTCGACACTATACAATCTTATGGAGAAAGCTTACAAGAAGGCACTAAAGATCAAAATGTAAACGCACAGACAGACCAAATACACGAGTCCATATTTATGTTATTACAAATAATAAACGGCCTAAAATGTTTCCAAGCGCGAGGTGTCGAGGAACTGCCTCAAGGATTGACATCTTTTGTGGTGCTCAAAGAAAGTCATTGCAATGGAACATCCACTGAAGATAGACTGAGCTCACTGTCAGCGCCCAAAACTAATTCCTATGGAAGATTATGTATTTTACAGGGGTATGTATGACTTTTATATTGTGTACTAGCAACCCACTCGCGGCTTCGCCCGCTTGTGCTGCAAATTTATTTATTTTCTTGAATCTGAATTACTTTCGTGTTCAACCAACATCATCATTTTAAAGACAATATCCATACATTGAAACCTTAAATTTCTGGAAATTCAATAAAACACGTATTTTTAGCAATATTATCACATACATTACTTTATATTGTCATACCTTTTTTATTTATCAACCGATTTAATTAAAAGTGACAACAACTGTCAAAATACAATATCGAAAACTGCGTGTAAATCAGTTAAGCCATTTCTGAGATTAGCGTGTAAACAGACAAACAGAGAAAAAATTTAAGTCATTGTTTTGAGTTCTATTAAAATTATCACGTGTCTTCCATGTACAGGTAGCGAAAAGTTACGGCTTCACTAAATGTTCATAACAAAAATATTTAGTTTCCATTTTCATGTAAACTCATTGGATAGCTAATGTAATTTTTCGCGTCATTCGACACAATATTTTGAACTTATAGTGTTTTAGGTCACGTGAGAAAAATAAGAAAATAAATAAAAATCGAGTTATGTAGGTCTGTTTTATTTTATTGTCACACGAATCCAAAGATAGCAATATAATTTTTGCTCTACTTTGTTACAGAACATTACTTTCAATATTGATAAAACGTATCGCATGTGACTTGAGAGTAATCTCAAATTCTCAATTCTGTTCTATTCCAACAACTGATATCATTTGTCTCGTGCGACAATAAAGAATTATAAATCTAATCTAAAAAAATGTGTCAATACCTACCTATATATTTAATATTTGCAAACATTATTTCCTACAATTGAAGGCTGTGTTAAAAATATTTCAATAACAATAAAATACTTATTCATAGTATTTTTTTTATCAGCTTATCTATTTTTTATCAATTATTTAGTATCGTTGTATATTTTTTCTAACACAAATAATAAATAATTATGGAATATACGACAATTCTTAGGTTATTTTGCACAACAGCTAGTTGAACATACATCTACCATATCATATTTTTTACAATGTACCATACGATTTCCCACCATATAAGATACTCCTAATATCTGAAGAGTTGTCACAAAATAAAAAATAAATGTAATTTTCCAACTTCACAGATTATCCGACGATCTGAACAGCAAAACAGACGAAGAAATCACATCACTGTGCAAATGTGGTTTGAAAGCGGTCGACACTTTACTACCGGGACAGAAACTGACACCGCTATTGAAGGAAATGATGCAAGAAGAACGTGCGGTTTCTTTGAATCAAGCCAAATCAGTTCTAGAATTGATGCTGTGGGGGCCTTTGGACGTGGCGCAGTCGGTGCCGGTGCAGGAGAGGGAACTGTCCCTGCAAAGATGGCTGGATCTGGAAAGAGCGACTGTTTTGCACGGCTTAGTGCGTACGAGAGTGCAATTGAACGTTTTCGAACAATTACATCTCATGTTCTTAGTTAGATCCAACGCTAAAGCCATGTGCGACGCCTCCGTTCTACTTGAAAAGGCTAATGTTTATTAATTTACATATAATAGAATGTAATAATTGAAAAGATGGATGCCTAAAACATATTTTTTCGTATATTATTGTTTTTGTATGCAAATTTTAGAAAACATCGATTTTTGATATATATTCGATATTTTTAAATCGATATTATATTCCTGTTTCATGTTATTTCATGTTTTCGAATGTCCCTTTCTAAATAGAGATATCGAAACTGTTCTGAAACAAAAGTCATAAAAATGGTTTTGTTTTTTAAATGAAAATTATGATTTTTATACTCGAATTATGTGTAAGTTGTGTTTGAATAAATAATATTATAATTATATGTGTACGTAATTAAATATTTTATATACATTTATTATATACGTATTTTAAACAAAATATATTATGATATCATGCAAACTAACTTTGAACGAGTCATTCACACGAAATTATATTAAAAAGAAAATGTGTATTTAGGTTTAGGCTTTATTTAGCTTTAGGCACCTTTAACATAAGATAAATTTATAATAAGGTGGCTTTCTAAAATTATACACAAAAAATCATAATATCTATTTAAATTTTCTTATAAATCTTGATATAATATAAATGAAAAATTCAATAGTGATATAATATTACATTACTTAATTATCCTCATAATACAATCAATAATTTTAAAAAAATATTTTTTCTTCACGCTATATCCCGCATATAATAGGATAGGCAATGGGAACCTATTCTTATGAAACTGCGTTCCCTACACGCTACTGTTTCGTTACCAGAGCGATGAAACAAAAATAATTAATTCCCTGAGTGGGAATAAAACCCACGACCATCGACCTCGACGGCCTCGATCTTTCATACATTTCAATGAAAAATATCTTGCCACTAAGAACTTTTGTATACTCACTACTATACTACAGGTGCCTTATGTATTATACACTAACAAACTGTACATTAACACGTTAATTTATCTTAGTCGTAAGTACTACAGTTCAAATGTTTAATTTTCTTATTAAGAACCATTCAACGATATAAATAAATAAAGAGATTACTTAATATTTTGTTTTATTTCGTATATTCAATAATCATTTAATAAAATAATCAAGTAAATGTCTGTAATAAAAAAAAATGCTATAAGGTGACAGTTATACATTCGACTTAAGAATCGAATATATAACTCACCTTATAGCATTATCCTGAGTATCCAGGATAATATTTATTTAGTTTCAAACATTATAAAACATATTATGTAGCATTGGAGGCTGTGCTCTAATCTCAATACATTCTCTCGTATGGTTTCCGCACGAACTCGGTCATTGTAAGTCGAGTTTCAGAGCTCACCATCACACAGTTTGCAACACTGAGACTGCTCTCAGTCTGGGAAGTAAAACCAACTCATTCGCCCGAGTGTTAGAAGACCTCATTTTTAGCCCTAAATAAAATGTACCGAGATGGACAAACATAGTCTAGCTTTTTATAAAATATTCTACGTAGTTTGAGATTTTTTCTTTTTTCATTTAGTTATTTTTTTTAAACAGTTACTATCAATTTTATACAGGACATACTAATAAGTTTATCCGTAAATACCTTACAGTGTAAACCACATTTATTGATATATTAGGTATACTTAATATATCAATAAATGTTTTAGTTGGTTAGTACTATATTTTAAGTAGTGACGTTTCATCATTAAAATACATTTAATAGACAAATAAACATAATAAATTAAATACCGACTATTTAATTTTTTGTTTGTCCCGTATATGGCGGTTTTTTCCATGATATAAAATCTGAGAACGCTTGTAGAAACAACACAACACAACAATAACCAAAATGTAATATTTATATTGAAAAAAAATCATATCGTTATCGTTTGATTTTATTTAATGCACATAGGCAAGTCAAGTACATTTTTGATTTTGAGAAAATTGAAACTAAGTATGTATAATGAAGTATTGTTTGCCGCGTGATCCCGGCCTAGAATAGGATCATCCTGGTACTGGTGGTGTCGTAAGA
>DWAN01003320.1:0-13611 GCA_018230445.1 Heliconius hewitsoni
CCAAACGCGCAGCTGTGCTGACGTTTCGCCGTCTCATCAATGCAGCTAAGGCTCCCTTAACCTTGTTACCGGCAGCAATACGCCTTTCCACATCCATCGCGTATCTTTCATCTCTACTGAACATACTTCCCAAATATACTACTTGATTCACCTGTTCTAATATAAAATCATTTCATATAAAATCTATTAATAATTGGAATTTGTAATATTTCATACTGTGCCTCACATCCGCCTATAGCAGGATAGTCTGAGGGAATCTAATGTAAAGACAATCGGATTCCTACTTTACCAAATTTACCCCAGTCTCGAGATATTGCGTTTTGAGTGACGAATTCAAGACCACTCTCGTTACCAGACCAAGGAAATGAATAAACCATTTCCCTTAGAGGAAATCGAACCCACAACAATCGTGTTTACAGTCAGACAACCGCCCTGGTTTTATGTTTAGTTTCTTACAAATTATTATTTATCCTATATAATGAAAAAGTGAGTGGTAAGAGATATAGGGGGACACCTCGGTTGACCTTAGAAAACACAGTATCAAAGATACTGGAGGAAGGTCACGTAAAAAGCTTGACGACCCCCCGGAGGGTATGTATTAAGAGGTTGATGACAGTGGACGAGGCGACAGAAGTATGTAGAGACCGTAGAGTTTGGCGCTCCGTTCTCTCTGACTAACCCGCTAGGGATAAAACGTGAAGCTTAATATAAATGTAAAATGCATTATTTATCGAATTTCAGATGAGACATGCCAGCCGTACCCACCGAACACGCCGTTCCAGCATCCATGGGACGACTGTCAAACATGTGAATGCTCTGAGATCTACGGACCAAACATCATCAATATTGAAGTTAGCTGCTATACTAAGCCGTCGTGTTGTATGTACTGTTTGTATTACTTTTGTATCTTTTCTCATCTTCTTCTTTAATAGAGATAGAGATCACTTGATTTTCCTCTTGTGGCGCAATGGGATATCGTAAGAATGTAACGCGAGGATTGTAGGGTCGATTTCCATTATGGATATCATTTTTTTCATTTCCTCGCTCTGTAACAAAGCAAAGCGGCGTTCTTTCCCGCCAATCAACACGTAACGTCTCGAAAATTGGGCAGGAAGAAGATGACGGAATATCTCAACACTAGGTTTCCCTACGTGCCCTCGTATATATGGTAAAGGGAACAGAGTGAAACTGAAAAATTCCCTTTTCATTCATATAGAGATATCACATGAATTTAGAGATATTTATGTCTAAACACATTATATCTTCTATAATTTTGTTTTACTAGATCAGGAACATTTAACAGTTCATATTTAAAAATTATGCCTATACTTAAATTCTATTATAAAATCCTTTATTTTTTAATTTTAATGTCATAAAAAAAACATTAAAAGTACTTAGACACATTAAAAAAATATCCATTTCCTGAAAGACCCTTTAAGATGTAAATTACAATATTGAGCTCAAATGGAAATGAAGTTTCGAATCGAACGAAAAACAAAAAAAAAATTGGTATAATTTTTTATTTATAACTTCCTACATATCAGCTTCAGCTTTACGCTGTATCCCGCATATAAAGGGTAGGATAGACAGCGTAGTGAGTGTTAAGACATTCCGTTATAAATTGAACAAACAGTAAGCTCTTTTTAATGTCTCTGTGTGTAGCTTCAATATTTTAAATGTCTGTTTTCCTCTTTTTTAACACGGCAATCTTTATTTGTTTCCAGGTAATGATCTTCCAGGGCCGGGTAAGATATTGAACTCTTTTCTTTTTGGGAGCTACAAAGAAAAACAGTTTCATACTTTTGCTAACATTCATTTAAAATTTTCCAATAATCGAGACATTGCGTGTTGAGCGGCGAAGTTCTACACTGCGTTATGTTTACGAGAGCGGTCAATTTTATTTAAATAACAATTCTTCCGAGTGGGGATTGAGCCCGCAACCATCGTGCTTACAGTCAGATACTTCTATATAGTACATACAAAATACATATGTTCTATAACGAAATGAAATGAAATAAATAGTAAATATAAAATAAGTTTATTCTTACAGATCCTTTGCCATTGCCAGGACCAAGACCAGGTATGTAAATTGAATAGTGTAGAAATATTTAATTAACGTATGTTTTTTCTATAAATTAATGTTCTTGAGAAGAACATTTTTTTCTTAGTACATTCTTTTAGAGAAATAAGGTAAAATATTATATATACATATTATGTTCTTCTTTTTTTAAACTAGGTATTCACCACCAGGTATTCCTCATATGGCAGGTTAAACAGAAGGAACCTTGTGTTGAGACACTCCGTTCCTCACTTTCCCCCGAATTTTCTGAGGTATTGCGTGTAGAGTAGCAGAACTCAACGCAAGAAATGAAAATATCAATAAATAATAATTCATTTTCCAGAATGGGAACTCAACCCACAACCGTCACGTTTCCAGTCACAAAAATATCAGCTGCATTAATTTTTTTAAGCAATAAGTTATTAATTTGTTATTGTTAATATTTTATTAATAAATATAAAAAAAAAATCTCTCCACAACAGGTGTAGTAATAACAATAGGTATACTATATTTAATATTTACTATATTTGAATACAAATATATATATTTTACAAAGCTAAATATAAACAAAATCATTTTACAGATCAAATATGCCAGTTCCAGAGCCTAAACGTCGATTTCCCTAGTCCTACTGACTCTTGCAAAATTTGCAACTGTCAATTGTTTGGAACTATGATCTTGCCTGTATGTCGACCATCTCAAGAAAATGGATGTAAGTTATTTATTTATACAGACTAAAACCTATTTAAGCAACATTGAGAAAAAATTAAAAAGAAGTCGATGTGGCGCTGGGACACAAGCGTGTGACAGCAGACGCGACGGTTGTGTATTCGATTTCCACTTGGGGTAATGAATTATTGCTTATTTTCATTTCTCCGCTTAAACTTCGGCGGAAAGTGGGGATCTGAGTGTCTTATTACTAAATATAAAAAAATATCTAGACAATTTTTATATTTTTATTTAATTTAAATAATCTTAAATATTTTATTTAAATAATCCTTATAATTAAGCTAATTGGTAAATGGTAAAATTATGAAAAAAGTCCATAATCTATTATTGACTTCCACCCTAAATAATATGGTTCATGTAAATTCTTTGGAATTTAGAATATTATTTTAAAAAATAATAACAGAATGTTCACGCCTAAAGTTCATACAAAAATGTTGAACATAGCAAAATTTGAAGGCGTGCTTATTGTATAATAAATCTATGCAATATCCTTGCAAACTGTTTTCCCAATATAAACTATACGTCCACACCCCAATATCCGGTTATTACATTTGAAAATACAAAACGAAACGTCACATACGAAAAAAGCCATAAAAAAAACCGTCTATTCATCAAAAACAAAATGGTAACAGCTAAATAAAAATCTTTATCGAGAAACAGCGCTAAACAAATAAAGTAAAAATTTACGGCGCGCACCGACATGACCGTCAAAATTGACAAACTACCGAAAAAAATAGACGCTGGGACCATACATAGTTGCCACAGGTGTTGTTAAGTTAAGAGGGGAAACATGGGGTGGAATTTTTTGGTAAAATATCGAAGCTTAAAGGAATAAGGTCAATCGATGGTCAATCATCGTGACAATCAAGTAGGGCAATCATTGGTCAGCTATTGCTTTCTATGCCCTAGGGCAATTTACTGATCGTTTGTTTGATGTTTGTTTTTGATTGTGCTATTATTGGTTTCAGGTAACGTCTTGCCTGGTAAGTTACCGATGTGACATAAATTTCCTTTATTGACGACAATAATGTAATGTGTTTTTTTTCATTTATTATTATAGGACCGTTGCCCTACGGAAATGTGGTGTATATTGGTAAGTAAAATTGTGATGAATTTGTCATGTTACCTAAAAAGGCTTTTATAAATAATTTCATTGATATTTTATATTACAGAGCCCAAGTGCCAATATCGAGAGCCCTATCAATCATTCGTTATAGAGTGTAACTTATGTTATTGCCAGGAAGTCTTCCAATATGTGATTGCTAAATGTACAAGTCTGCCAAACTGTGGTGAGTATTTAAGTCAAGTAATTTCAATTTATCTGTATGTTTTCATAATTTTGTTTAAATAATCAATATGTAATAATTTGTGAAAAACGATTATATTTTTTTAATATCAATATATTTATGTGCCAATTTCAGTTACTCCGGGAACATCACCATTACAGATCAGCAGTGAAGCTGATGCATTTGCTCAAGCTACAGCAAATGCTAATACCAATTTACAGATTCCAAATTATCTTTCTCCCCTAAACTCCTACAATAATATAGGAAATAAGCCTTCATCTGCAATCGCTGACGCTCAAGCACAAAGTACCGCTAATTCATATTTATCGGGATTATCTGGATTACCACTTACGTTGAGCGGAAATATTGATACTAACGCAATAAGTAATGCTCAATCTGGAGGACTGTACAATACGTATCCATATGGAGTAGGAGGGGGTAGTCAGTCCACTGCCCAAACTGAAGCAATAACACAGGCTCTATCCCTTGGCCAATCTCCATATGGGGTTTCACCTTACTCTATGGTAGATAGTTTAAACAGCGCATTAACTCAGGCGGAAGCTTCGAGTGGCATTTCCGGTGGTAGTTTATATGGGAACTATCCTATCTCATCCGGGGTTAGTGGCCTATCTAATGCTCAAGCACAAGCAGATGCAATAGCAAATACACAATCACTTGGTCTTTCTCCTTATGGAACCAATCCTTACTTAGTTGGAGGTAGTGGTGCCAGTTCCCAGGCCCAGGCCGATGCGATAAGTAGTACTCAAGGTGGTGGTTTATACAACACTTATCCTTATTTATCTGGAAGCAGTGCTTTAACCAATGCCCAAGCACAAGCTGAAGCAATAGCAAATACACAATCACTTGGTCTTTCTCCTTATGGAACCAATCCTTACTTAGTTGGAGGTAGTGGTGCCAGTTCTCAGGCCCAGGCCGATGCGATAAGTAGTGCTCAAGGTGGTGGTTTATACGACACTTATCCTTATTTATCTGGAAGCAGTGATTTAACCAATGCCCAAGCACAAGCTGATGCAATAGCAAATACACAATCACTTGGCCTCTCTTCTTACGGATCGAGTCCGTATTTAGTTGGAGGTAGTGGTGCCAGTGCCCAGGCTCAGGCCAATGCGATAAATAATGCTCAAGGCGGAGGCTTATACAACTCTTATCCTTATTTATCTGGGGGCAGTGCGTTAACCAATGCCCAAGCACAAGCCGAGGCATTAGCAAGCGATCAATCACTCGGCACCCTTCCATATGGTTCTTATCCTTATAATACTGAAGATAGTGCCAGTGCCTCAGCACAAGCTCAAGCTCTAGCTAATTCTTTATATGGTAACCAATCTCCACTAAATTCGTATCCTTATTCGCTACTGGGTGGCAGTCAGTCTAACGCACAAGCACAGGCTCTCAATTACCAGTATCCAGGCAGTAGCCTGAGCAGTGCTCAGGCTCAAGCAAATGCGATTGCATCCCAAAAGTACCCCAATTTATATCCACTTTCTACTCCCAATGTAAATCCTCTTTACGGCTTATCCCAAGGACAAACTTATTCTCAAACGTTAGCTAATGCTCTAGCCCAGAGTGCTGGGAGCGCTAGTAAGTACTATATTATAATATTAAAATATATTATTTGCTCGTTTGATACTTTATTACATGAGGAAACTTCAACAAGCAAAATGATAATATAATAAGAAAAAAATAAAATTTCAGGTGCTCAAAGTCTTGCCCAAGCCGCAGCTCAATCAGGACGACCATTAATAAGATCAGGTACATTTAAAAATTTTCACACTACAATATATAAAAAAAATGAAGACGAAAGACAAGAATAGGCGAAAGATGTTAGGAAAGGGAATTATTAAAAAAAAAGTGCATTTAACAAACGTGGCGGGGTAATGCCCTCGTGTGCTGTCAACTTTTGGGATATAAATTAAAAATATATTTCTAGAGCAGATGGCGTGCGGATCTCATGCAAATTCTATTTAATCAAACTTCTACGGAATCCCCCAGGTCAGGGCGTACTTATTGGATTTTTTCGTGTACAACGTGTACAACAAAGATACTTGTATACGTCGAACAGTATTTGGGCTGAAGTCAATATTTTTTGGTCTTTTACATCTTTTACTTTCTATTTTCATCTGTAAGCTGTAAAAAAATCTTTAAAGAAACTTTTTCTTACTTTATAAAACAATATATATTAGAATTTTCATAATCATGAATCAAAATATACTATAAATCACAGTTTGCCACGACACTAATTCTCATTGACAATATTTATTTTATAGGGCGGGGTCTTTGCCAGTACGATGGTGATAAATACCATCTCAATTGTCAAGCATGCTACTGCTTCCGGGACATAACCGGGGACCTATACACGCTATGTTTGGGGAATCCCTGTCAATAGGAGGAACAGGTGTAGGATCGTTGCCTATTATGTTGCCTGCGGCTTCGTCCGTGTAGTCTATTAGAAATAAATAAGATGTGTATATTCTAAGTGCCCGAGGTCCCTTTGACCGCAGGTACAGTGTGTTACATCGAAACGTTTAATGAGACAGCCTATATATAGGCTTTTTAAATAACCTAAATAACACATAAATAATTCAATTGGAACCGGCAGTTCCCGAGATTAGCGTTCAAATAAACAAACTCTTAACTTTATAATAGTAATACAGAAAGTATACATTTATACAAAAGATACACTTATATATTAACTTTCCTTTACCATGTTTATTTGAAAACTGTAATACATATTTTCTTTTCTTTTTCACGCCTTAGTATACGGCAATAATCGTCAACCACATAAAAGGAAACATAAAAATTCTTGTTTAAATTAAAAAACCGATCAAATCTAATAACTATTGTTTTTGTAGCTTCATACTGTGTCCCACACATAGCGGGGTAGGGAAAGAGTACCTGGGGACCTAGTATTAAGACACTGCGTTCCCATTAAGGTACTTCCGTTCCCCGTTTTCCGCCCATTTTCCATTTTCATGAGGCATTGCGTATTCAATGCCCCGCTTTGCCTCGATACTAGAGCGAAGAAATTAATATATTAAATATGTCATTCATTCGAGTGGGAATCGAATCCAAAACCGTACCTTACCTTAAAATAATAACAATAAATATTTTTATACTTTTTAATTAAAATTTTTGATTTAGCAGGTTTAGAGGCAGAAGACGACACGAATACTACTGAAGACTCAATGGACTTATATAAATAAATATATATTTTTTAATTTTGTAATCGTTATCCGCACACTGACGCACGCTTACCATTTAATAAAAGAATATAGTATACATTTTTGTTTTTTTTTGTATTAAGTAAGAAAAATGTGAAAAAAAAACCCATATGTTTTTATATCACCTAGAAAAACGAGATTTTCAACTAAATATTAAGGTTTCTCTTAGTAAATTGCTAGAAGACCTTTGCTTAAGATAAAAAATCCATTGAATCATTTTTATTTCCTCGCTCGGCGTTGAGTTCCGCAACTAAAATATTACTATATGCGTGATAAAGCGTGAAGCTAAAATATAATTTCTGTAAATTAAATTTAACATTTAAAGCCACTATTGCGTCGAACTTCATTTAAGATATTATAAATTCAGACACAGAAATTGCAACATAAAGTTATTTTAAGGCCAAATTAAGTATTTATGAAAAATTATACGTCGCGTGCACATTTCTCTTTATTTATTTATTATTTTATAAAATGCCTATATTGTAGGTATATTGTTTTTATTTAGTTTTCCACTGATAGAGGGAACCTGGTGTTAAGACACTCCGTTCCCCAGTTCGCCGAATTCGAGGCATTGCTTGTTGAGTGATGGAGCTGAACGCCGCGCTGTTGCCTTGGTACCAAATCAAAGAAATGAAAATATTAATAAATAATTATTCATTTCCCCTAATGGAACCTATAGCCTATAGCCATCATGTTACAGTCAAACGCCTATACTAATATTGAGATGTTTTTTATCAAATCGTTTTTTCAACTTTATTTAAATAAAAAAAACGATATAGATCTGTGTATATTCTGAACAAATCTCAAGCAAACGTAATAAAATAGTATTGACTGAAATGTCACATTCTAGTTACTTTATTGTTATAAGAACGTGACGGCTTTCGTTGGAAAAAAATATAATATTTCATGAAAAGAATGACTTTGATTGTTTTCCTCGTGGTTAGCGGTAAGTGTTTTAATAAGGACTCTCGGGGAACCCGAGGTTTATTGTGTTTTTGTATAAAAGTGGGGCACAATTTTTTTTATATTACATTTTTTGGAGGATTCACTTCAATTCAAATGTATATTCATTAATGGGACAAAGGAGGCTAAAAAGTATCACATAATTGTGAAACTGAGGTTATATTGTTATCTTATAACGCTGTGGTGGTGCAATTAGTGTGTGTAGTTCTAGATGCGGGTTTGAGTCTTGTGCTGGAAAATATCGCGTTTGAGTCTTGGTCTAACCGTATAAAGTGAATTGTCACTAAATAGATAGAATACGGAGAAAGTAGAAACGCCACATAAGTCAGTCTTGTTGTGGGTGTGATCCTCAATCGGGGCAAATTAATATTTCGTATTTTAATTTCCTCGCTCTGCTGACAATGAACGTGTTTTAATGGGAACGGAGAGTACTAACACTAGGTGTCCAGGTCTCTGCCTAATCTGATATGTATAAAAAACTTTGTACTGTTGCCATAATACTACAAGAAAAAATTTACTGACTTTATATCTAAACTTTATTTATTACCTCTAAGTTTTTCTATATTTCTAGAATTGTAAATAGTTATCGCTTAATATTTAGTTTTAAGTTTTATTTACAACTGTTTTACAATAGTGCTCATAATTGATATAAAACTATACGTTTTCTTATTTTTGGTACTTCTCTTTACTGTAGTGTACTCAGAATTACATATAGATGAATTAACAGGCTCGCCTAATTAAGAAACAATGTTATACACAGTAGACTATTGAGTTGAGCGGATTTTACAAAATCAAACAAACTGTAAATGATAGAATACAATTTTTTTTAAATATGTGAAAATGTTAAATTTAAAAAATAACATCACTGACATGTGAGCCATTTTCATATGCCTTTCTGACCCACCCTGTATATAAAAACAAAGAAATCACAAATCATATTATTAATTGAGTAAGAATTTTTAATAATATATCTATCTAACAACTAATTTGTTGATCCTAAAGTTTCTCAACTGTATATAGAGAGATTAAATTTTAAGTTGTGGCCGGTCGTGGCGCAGGGGCATAAAGCGTGACTGTAAAACTGACTGGTTGTGAGTTCGATCCCCACACTAAATTTATATTTGCATTTCTTCGCTCTGGTGTCGAGGAAAAGTGCGGCGTTTACTTCTGCCACTCAACACGCAATGCCTCCAGAATCCGGCAGAACGTGAGGAATGGAGTGTCTTAACACTGGGTTCCAACACCCTGCTGTGTGCGGGATACAGCGTGAAGCTGATTTTAAATTTTACAATTTAAGCCACGAACGCTGTCGTAGTTCCCAAAATTTTATGTGCATAATCCTGAGTTCTTAACGCATTTATATGCAAATGTATGAATGTAACGTCCCAAACCTCAGATCGCTAATACTGTTGCAGCAGTAACTGAATTTGAAAAGACGATTTGAGTTTCGTTCTAGAGAGTTATTCAAAATTTGCTGGAAATTATAATATTCTGTTGCAAGAGAAGGTTTATTTTTTTTATATATTTTTCTTGGTTCTCGCTTTCTAAGGGCTTATTATGGTTTAATATATTGAAATTGTACACTAGGTTTGGTATACTGGCGTATAATGACAAAAGGTGAACTTTGGGAATCTATAATTTACTCAATCTTACTAAACAATTACATACAAATTAAGTTGAGTTCCGTCACTCAACACTCAATGCTTTTAGAATTTGGCGGAAAGTAGGTAAACTCGTTCTCTATGCCTTTCTTGCTATCTGCGGGTTTCAGCGTGAAGCTAAAAAAAAAGAATATCAATTTAAATTAAGTACCTAAATATAGATTATATTAATAATGAATTAACCAATTTTTATATAATCTTTTTTTCGAAAATAGATTTTAAAATATCCTACGGCATGGAACAAAGGTTTACACCTAGATCCAACGACGATAGCCTCGTGTTCATAGAAGACGTGAACGTGGCGGGGTTTGGGGACGCCCAGCACAGAGGCCGGCAATGGTATGATTACGAATCGGAAACTGATGAAAGTGGCAGCGATTTGAAGAGCAGTTCTGAAGATGAGAGGTGAAAGAAAGAAAGAGCTTTATTTAATGTTTTTCATACACTTGGGCTGCCAGATAGAACCTTGTGTTGAAATACTCCGTTCTCCAAATTTGATTTAAACTACTCCTCGCTCGCAAATTTCTTAACGTGGACTTGGAGATGAAAAATGCAAAATTATGTAAAATTTCAATAAATTCCACCTCAAACATCCTAACCTGCCCACACCCCTAACTTTCTAAGGCTCATATTGACACAAATGATCTGACCAGATGGCTTCTCATTAATATTATAAGCATAAATATTCCTTTGAGGCCGCCGTGGCCCGATGGCACATGGTATGACTGTAAACGCGAATATTATGTGTTCGATTCTCACGCGGGGAAATTAAACATTTAATATTTTCATTTCCTCACTCTGGTAATGAGGTAAAGCGCTGCGTTGAGCTCCGCTGCTCAACGCGCAATGCCTCAAGAATTCGGCGGAAAGTGGGTAGCGGAAGTGTCTTAACACTAGATTCCCAGGTTCCTTTGCCTACCGTGACGTGTGCGGGATAGTGTGAAGCTAAAAACTTCTCCAGATAGGTCAAGAACCCATTTTTTAATATTATTATTATTATTTTGTAGTTCGCCCTCAGTTGAAACTAGTATATCTTCAAGTAAATCATCTGAAGCTTCTTCTGTGGAGACTGATGAGAAGCGGCGTGCGTGAGTATTTAAATTTATTAGATATACATAAAAAAAGTTTATTAAAATCGCTTAAAAAATCTTTTGGTTGCGCGTTGTGTTCCGCCATTCAACACGTAATGTTTCCAATATTAGGCGAAAAGTTGGGAACGGAGTGTCTTAACACCAGATTCCCTCTACTTACATCTTACACCGCTATATGCGTGATACAGCGTGAAACCGAAAAAACGCAAAATACTCCCCGATAAAAGTAACATTTAAAATATATAAAGTATATTTAATATCCATTTAGCGCACTAATAAATACTCTTTTCTCGAGAAACGATGAGTGCTCAAGCATTTTTCTTGTCAGATTCCTCTTGCATCGCCTTAAATAGCCTGTGTTCGTGATTGTGTATTATAGCGTGAAAGAAGACTTGGAATATTTTATTTTTGCATAATTCATGCAAGACTGAACGTTGTCTATACTAAATTTTAGTGCTAGAATGCTGTGAACTTTTACAATATAATACCTTATGAGTGAAACAACAAATATTTACGTTTTTTTTCAGCTTCACGCTGTATCCCGCATATAGCAGGGTAGGCTGGGAACCTAGTATTTACTCTGTTTCCCACTTTCTGTCAAATTCTTGAGACATTTCGTGTTGAGTAGTAGAACTAAAAGTATTGGTAATTATGTTACTAATTCATTCTCCCGAGTGAATATCGAACCAATGTTTAGGAGTCAGGAAAGGAAAATCGAACTTAGAAACTCAAGTTAAAAGTCAGACGATGTCCAATTGGCCGGAGATGGCGTCAACAAAAAAAAAGTATTGTAATATTAGTAACAATAAAACCAAATCAAAGCGTGACGATGAGTTCCTCAGATAGTGACTCAAGAATTCGGCAGAAAGTGTGAAAGCCTCAATACTACATTCCTTCTGCTTACCCCGCAATTTGCGGGATACAGCGTGAAGTTACTAACAACATTAAAAAATAATACCAAACAAATACTTAATGTTACAGGACGAAAACTTACCGAACCTGCACTCCATGTCCGCACGATATGATGAAAAAATACAAAAATTTCGGCATCAAATGGATATGCGGCGGATATCAAAGGGCGCGTCGATCTTTCAAAAGCGAATGTATGATGAGATACAGAAACTGTCAGGATGGTACCAGTAAGCTGTGTTGATTTTGTTTTATTGCTTTTTATTATTTTTTCAGCTACACGCAGTATCCCGCATATAGAAGGGTAGGTAAAGGGAACCTAGTGTTGTGACACACTATTCCCCATCTTCTAAGCAATTTCAAGACATGGCTTGTTAAGTAATGGAACTCAACGTCAAGTATATTTTTTTATAAACCGTTAAATTTGGTTTAAAAGTGAATTCCAATTTTCAATTCATTCAAATCTTAAAACAACTTAACTTGTCTTTCCAGAGCGGATAAATAAAAAAATAAAAAAATTATTTAAATATATATTGCCCCAAGTAGTAATCGAACTAGCAACCATAAGATAAGATTTACAGTTAAACGATCCACTGTGCCACTATAAATTAAAACTTCAACTTTTAACGTCTATTTTGTATATTATATTAACATAAATTTATTAATACAAAACAACCAAAGTATTCCCAGACGCCATCTGTTCTAAACTTTTATATGACTTTTGGCTCCTAAAAGATTACATTACATAAAATTGTTTATTTGAGAAATATATAAAATATCTTTATATTTATGTTTATATTATAAATTAAATGATTATGAAAATATTAACTGATCTTGAGTACGTAGTGACTTCATTCTCTGCTTTCTTTCATTTTGTATTTATTTTACATCCGTTTATTACTCATATTAACTTGTGAGTCGAATTTCCCTTCAGCGAATTAATTATTTTTATTAACTGGATTTAATAACAAGACAAAGCGCGGCGTTGAGTTCCGCCACGCAACACGCAATGTCTCAAGATTCGGCAAAAAGTGGGGAACGGAAGTGTCTAAATGAGAACGAATTGTCTTAATTCTAAATTTCCAACTGCTCAACCTTCTATGTACGGGATACAGCGTTAACCTAAAAAAAACGAACCTAAACCCACCACGCCCAACCAATCCAGTCCCAACTAAACCACAATACCACCATTATTAACATATCTTGCATACTAATATCAATTCTTCATTTCCCATTCAGCTCCCGGGTCACGGCACCACGGCTTTCCCACTGTATAAATTGTGCTTGCGGATATTTCTATTCAGACTGGTTTTTTTTTCAATTACAGTGTTCGTGAAGCTGTACGATCATCGCTGCAAAAACAGTACTGATCACGGAAGGCACTGGTTTTATGTTTATAAAGTATGAAAATATATTAAATTTTGGGTTTATAATATGAATTTTATTTGAAATTTTTTTAGGTCTCCTTTTCGTGGGGTAAGAGTGGTAAGAGACACAGGTTCTTACTCTTACTCTTGGTTCATTCAGCATTTTTTTCCCATATTTTTATCATTTATTCTTTCGACGTGTTACAAAAATAACTGTACAACATAATTATTAATTTACTAATCTATACTGGGTAGACCTCGGTTGACCTTCGAAAACACAGTATCAAAGATACTGGAGGAAGGTCAC
>DWAN01003321.1:0-13611 GCA_018230445.1 Heliconius hewitsoni
CTGGTTGTGGGTTCGATCCCCACTTGAGGAAGTGAAATATTTATTTAAATTTATATTTTCATTTCTGCGCTCTGGTGTCGAGGCAAAGCGCGGCGTTGAGTTCCGCCACTCAACACGCAATATAATACTAGTTTCCCTCTGCCTACCCTTCTGTGTGCGGGGTACAGCATGAAGCTGATATATTTTTGATATATTAATATTTTCATTTCCCCGCTGTGGTATATAATATTTTCATTTCGAAGATTCGGCGGAAAAGTAGGGAACACTAAGTTTCCAGGTTCCCTCCGCCTACCCTACTATACGCGAGATACAACGTAAAGTTGAAAAGATATAGTAGAATCTACAACAAAATTTAATAAAAAAAACCTAAAAAAAGGTTAAAGACGTCATAATTCAATTTCTTCAAGGAACATTTTTTGCATTGTTAACGTGAAATCAAGATAACGTTGGACATCCCATCTCATAAATCACTCTCGTTTTACTTATTCAATGACAACGCCTGGAGTGCGGAATTCAACGCTAGATCTTGTAACAAAATGTGAATAAAGAGGAGGAAATGTGAGATATAGAGATTCTATTGAAGTAAGAAAATTTTGAACTATTTTTTCTATAATAACGTTTTTATTTTAAAACAAATGTAGATTTTAGAATTTGATAAAATAATTTATCAATCTTGGTTATTTTGCATTTAGTAATACAGATAATATTTTCAAAATAGAAATAAAAAAATAGTAGTTCATGATCGTATCAGTAGAAAATATTTTATTAATATAATTAAAAGTATTTAATCTCGTATTCGAATCAACGATACGATATATCTTATTTATAGGCACAAGGAATTTTAACACTAGTTTCAAGACACCATTCCGTTGTCTTGTTAGGGAGGGTAAAATTAGAGAGAAATAAAAATAATTCATTCATATTAAATAAATTTCTTTGAAAAAATATATTTAAACTAGTCTTAAAACTTTATTACTTTACATTATCTATTTTACTTTTTTGTCTTAAGCTTAAGCAACATTCTTTTGCTTATAATAATTAGACGATAAAACTTTATATAATTTTTTTTTTATATAAAATACTAGCTTCACTAGATTTTTAGAGACATTTTATTTTGTATTACAGAACCCGTCGTTGGTTATTATCCTAACCAATCTCAAAAAATCAAATAAAAATATTATCATTTTCTCGAGTAGAAATCGAATTTACACTCCGAAGCTGTGAACTGAATCGTGATGGCGTTAAGAAATACTTAAAAAAATACTTTATTTGTCCAACAGATTTTACATACAAATAATTGTTACAGAGATCTCCTTTTAAGCAAGTAATACTTACATCTAAATGAAATATTTTCGTTTAAAATTAATATGCTACATGAACCATTGTCAAGTCCATTAGCAAGAATAATAACAGTGTATCACTTGTTTTCTTGACAGATAACTAAATGGTTTTAGATTCATATAAATGATCGGTTCTGTAAAAGGTGACACTAACTATCGACTTCCCATGGGGTCGTTAGTTTTTGGGGTCAGATTAATTAGGATATGTTCACACAATATATATTTTTTTCATTGAAATCTATAATTTTTGTTGATTTAGGTCTTCGTCACGAAAAGAAATAGATAGAATATATAAAGATCAATATAACACTAAAAAGTTTATGGTGTTACTAATACTCATTCCATAATTTTGTCTTTGTGTTGCTTGTTTAATTTTTCTGGGAAATAAAAAAATCGATAACCCAATCATCAGAAATGCTGTTGTACAGTATAATTTTATTAAACATTTTTGATAAGTAAAAAAAATCAATAACATATGCAAAAAAATTGTTAAGAAAAACAGAAGCTGTTAAAATTTCTTTGAATTAAATTACTTAAAGATTATATTTTGTAGAAAATTGAAAGTAAATAGACTGGCTTTGAATTACGTTGTATATTTAAGTTTTAATATGATCCTTATAATAAATTATTTTTGTTTGTATTATACATACAAAGATTTGTTTGAGATACAAGCGTTGATAAGCAAAACTCGACCAGCATGATCCGAAATTCGACAAGATAGACGACAAGAGATGCAAAACCCTTTCTGAACCGTGTATGAAGCCATTTTTCTTTAAGAAAAAAACGCTTCAACAAATATACACTATAATATTATAATTTTATCCGTCACTGTACATGTAATCAGATAGTTAGTCATATTCACATTAATTTGCACCTAATAAGTAAAACACCTTTTGTATTACATGGATCATACAGAGAAAAATTGCTAAGCGTATATACATACTTTTATACTCTCCGAATGTCTATTGTTCAGCATTAAAAAAATGTTTATTGTTGTTGTTTTGTACTATATTAAAAAAATGGATAAGAAACTAAAAAACTAATATTTTTTTTCTCTAAAATATTCATAAGAATACACGAACAGTTATAACTATTGATTATGTTTTGAACTTCAATTATAATCATAACGTAATAAAATATATTATATTTAATAAAAAAACATAATTAAAAAAGGGGTAAACTAATCTCCAATGTGTATGTAACCTAATGTATTCAACACAGCAGGGCCTTCCTGTTTTGGCCCGAATTCATTCTATTTCACCTCCAATAAATTAATTTTATAGCTTAACATATACGTTTAATGTTAACAAAAACTACATAACAGTTTGTACCATAGATTTACATTTACTATAATTTATAATGTTATGACAATTTATATTAATATACAAGTACTTGTACTCAGTACAGTAATAATTAAAAAATACAATAAAATTATTATTACGCGCGGCAGCGCGTAACTAAGTTCAATAAAACAGAACTGGCGAGCAGCCCCGTGTACACGAAGTCACTTTTTGCCCCTTCATAACTCAAAAAGAAATTATGAATTAGTGCTCATTTTTTGTACAAATATACGCAAATACAAAACATAATATCTAATTATTAAATCATTAAATACACAAAAACGCTTTTCACAATAGTCGATTTGGAAATAGATAACTTTTTAACAGTATGAGTTTTTTTTAATTAAAAAAGTTTCAAAGGTTGAGTAAATATTCTAATTTGGAATTATAAATAGTTCATTTTAAATATATTTTTTGTATTAAGTGACAATTGATGTTATTAACGATAATCTTTTTTACAATCTATTATTTAACTTGTCGTGTTAGATAGTTAGTATATAATAATAATAATAATAATAATAATATAGCCTTTTATTTAGATCACTATATATAACGAAACTTAAAGAAACTACCTTGTTAATATTATGGTCATATAATCTTACTAATAAAATATATCTAAATCTTACTAATATAATAATTTTTGTTTCTTTATTTTCTGCAGATCTGTTTGCCAGTCGGGAAAGGCCTCTTCCAACCTTTTCCATTGTGCTCGTTCCTGAGCCACTCTGTGCCACGTAATTCCTGCTACTTGTCGGATATCATCATCATCTTTTTTGAGATCTGCCTCCCGCTCGCTTGCCCTCTCTGGGGTACCACATAGTCACTCTTTTACTTGTCTTGACCTCGCAGCATGTGCGCTGCCCATCTCCATTTAAGCTTTCTAATTTTTACTGTAATATCAATAACCTTTGTCTAGTTTCTAATTACATCGTTTTTTAATCTATCAAATTTCTTCACGTTAAGCATGCTTCTCTCCTTTGAGTGTTTGCAGGTTGCTAATTTCCTGGTCATCTCTTGTGTTAGGGTCCACGATTGACAGCCATACATGAGAACTGGTAATATACATGTGTTAAATAGTCTACTTTTGAAGCATATATGTAGTTCTTTATCTTTCATAGCTTCTTTGAGTCCCCAGTATCTTTTTCAGCCATTAGTTATTCGTCTCGAAAATTATTTTTCCTTGGATTCTTGTTGAGTTATGAGCTGAGCCAAATAAATATATTTATTAGTGTAGCTTATAGTTAGTATGGTAGAGTGTATGAAATCTTGCTATCTCAATTTGACCAAACTCCCCATTGTTCAATTAAGCTGAAATTTGGATTAGAACTTTAGTTCTGATGATAATGAAATCACATATAATCAATACTGTTGTTAATCCATAATGGCCGCCGCAACAAAATGGCTGATTACAATTTTCTAGACAACCCATAAGCTGAACCAAGTGAGTCTTGATTGATAGGGCTTGATTTTTAAAATACAATGCACCATTAAAAACGTGTAGAGATTGGCAGCTTAAGCATAAATCAGTTTCACGCTGTATCCCACACACAACGGGGATGCAAAAGGAGTGTTAAGACACTCCTTTCACCACTTTCCGCTCGCGTCGCGCTTTAATATTTTTTTAAAATATTAAATATTAATAAAAATTCCTTTTTAAAAACAAGCTTTTATTCAGTTAGCTGGTCTATAATGAAAATATCAATTTTATGAAATTGTAGCAGAACTGGTTACTAAGAAATTGGTTATTATTTATAAGAGCACACATATACTATGATTAATGGACGAATAATAAGATAGCATTGTGGTTTGCGGCATCTATAATAATTATAAGATATATTTTTTAGATTGGATTGGCAAAATTTTTCTTCATATTTTCGCTGCAACACAACAAAGCGCAGCGTTCAGTTCCATTACTCAACACGCTCCGTCTCGATTTCGAGGTACAGCGAACAGAGTGTCGCGATAATACGTTTTCTCTGCCATGTTACATGCAGGATTTATGTTTCTAATTTACCGAGCAATATGCTTTATATATTGCTTTTTTAAAGCGTAATTATTCTCAAACAATATCGTACAAGACTCTCTTTAACCGTTATACATTATATAAAACAAGCCCGCCTTCCATAAATCCATTACAGCAAACGGAGATCAATGTCAGTTACCGTATATGCATACAAATTGGATAATAGCGAGCGTCGCGGACGTCACCAATCAGTATATTGGCGCAAGTGCCGATAAGTGGTCCGTGTAATGTACCACTTAATCCGGCTGTGGAGTTTCCGAACACCAAAAACCCTCACAATGACAGATTAAATTATAAAGTTGTTTAAAAATTACAATCAGATTCACGCTGTATCCCACACACAGCAGAGTAGGCAGAGGGAACCTAGTATTAAGACACTCCGCTCTCCAGTTTCCACCGAATTATGGAGGTATTGCGTGTTGAGCGGCGGAACTCATCATTGAAAAATAGATACAAGTCTTTATTTACTTATCCTTTTGCCCATGACCACGGCTTACTGCAAAGTGTTCGAAACGTCGTGTTTCCAAGAGGTATAATTTAATATTAATAATATACGTGGTTAATCCGAGTAAAGAATTTCCTTTGAAATGTTTTAACCGGAAAAATCTAAACTATCTCGTACACTTATCAGTGTATATAGAGACAATCTAGAAATAAGTTATTTAGTTTTATTAAGTTTGCCACAAAGCGGAGTAGACAGAGATCCGAGTACGTTACCTTCTTTCTACGTCCAAAGTTGCGAAAAAAACATGCGCGTGCTATCTTTGTATTGTAGTGGCAAAATCTAAATAATAAATTCCCCATAAATGGAGGATCAAACCCACAATCAGCGTTTGCATCAAATTACTGAATTATATATTAATTCTAAATATTAATTCTAAATATTATTAGTTAATATAAATATTCTATTGAATAATAAAATATACTATAGGTAATTACATATGATTCTTCTATCCCAATATCAATATGCGCAATGCTTAGATCCAATACGCTCGCACGAGTGAGTTACTTTTACGCGTCACTGGACTACTAAGGCAAGTTTTGACATGAAATAATCGCTAGATTGCCTTAGCAGGATAAACAAGCTATGTTTTTATACAATTGAATACTTTCGTAATTTGTTTTTATTTCATTTTTACGCTTCGCTGTTCTGGTGAAGTCCACTGGAAGTTTTGTTCTGGATTTGAATAACCCATGGGAAAAAATAAATATAATTATTCAAAATATAATTGTGAGTTCAGTCCTCACTTGGGGAAATGAACTATAATTTATTAATATTTTGAGTCCAGTCTTGGCGTAGGGGCACAAAGAGGGACTGCAAACGCTACTGGTCATAAGTTCAATCCCCACTCGAGGAAATGAAATATTTATTTAAACTGTGAAAGTGGAGTGCCTTAACACTAGGTTCCTTCTGCCTACCCTACTGAGTGCGGTATACAGCGTGAAGTTGATTTTTTATTTGATTTGATTTTTTTATAATTTACAATAAAAAAAGTCAAGTAAATAACTTCCTATTTTAAATGTGTAATTTATTTTATTATTAAAATAATAAACCCAAAAAATAAAATATTTAAGATAATCCTAAAAATCTAGTTGCTAGTAACTCCTCAGTCATGTCTATTTACTATTTACCTTAAATGTATCACTCTCCATTTTTATCTTTTCACCTCTAATTTGGAAAATTATACTTTGTCCAATTGTACGATAAATGAGACCAATATCAATCGATATATATGTGAACCTTTGTATTACTAACATACGATTAACAAAAAAAAATGAATATCTGAGATATATTGTACAAAATAATGTACCGTTTTATACACGTGCACTATGTACCTATGTCTTTCCTTGAAAGTTACGTTATAGTCAACGTTTATTTATGTATTAAGAAAGTAAAATATAAGTGTTGCCATACAATATAAACTAGAAACTAACCAATGTCATCAAATTTCAAAACAGTTAAAAATAACTTTTAAAAACCTCTCGGATTTTTTCTATTCACCCCGTGAAATCTAGTCACCCCATTTTACGGCATTTAAATAATTGCATAACTGGCTCCACATATTTACTACTCTGTCTAGCTTTAAAACTTTTTTTTTTTTTCATTATATTAATATTCATTTTTGAAGTATAACCGCCATAATCATTATAAATGATACTCTTACACAGTTAGGAGAGAGTTAACGTAATCGTGTATACATTTATGGATTCTAAATGGTTATTGTTCCCACGTTAACCGTATGCGATCCTCATTACAAGCTTCCGCAATTAGGTTGGCTTTCTAACTACTGTTTGATCGTTCGTATAGTAAATATTTTTATTTCAATTCAAAATAATACTGAATATATTTTAAATACGTATGTTTAAAAATGTTTATGACTTAATACTCTAACCTAACGCGATGGTTGCAGGTACAGTGGTAACTAGCACAAATTAACACCCAGTACTGTACCTCTCTAAATTAGCGTCATTAATTGATTTCTTTTTTCCCGCCATCTACAATAGGCTTACATATACGAGTAGCTTACCCAGCTAAAGATTGTTGAAATTGAACTGTTTATCACCACCGCCGTTTAAATGTTAATCTATCATTTATATTTAATTCAATTATCTTTTTTAATTTAAATTTCTTCTTACTCATCATTTAGACGAAATTTTGTTTTTGTAGAATATTTTCTGATGTTAATGCTTTGTGGCTGGTGCATCATCTGGTGGTATCTACCTAAAAATATGTATATTTTATATAATATTATTTTTAATATAATTACTTTAAGCCTCCAGCTTAATAATTTTAAGTTGGAACGAAGAATGTGATCGGTTAAACATTGCCACGTTATGCATTTCAATTAAAAATGTTATAAAAACTGACCGACGTGGGCTTGATTTCTAATTAGCCGATCAAAAGCTCCAAGCCTGCTACAGATCGGCTTAATGAAATCTGGAGCCATAAAAAGAATTATGGGCGGACAGGCTGCATTATTTATTGCAATATTTTTATAATGCACTTTCAAAAATATATTACTTTATAGTTAATTACGTATAAGAAACTCTTTGATCAGAATGTGCTGCTGGACAGACAGTTGCATCATATGCTCCTTGCTCCTCCTGTCCCGTAAGAAATTTATTTTAATTAACACTTTCTAATTAGCTCTCTATTGTAACTGATCGAACGTTGAAAAGAATGTTCAGTTATTTTGAATATAAAAATCAGGACAAGCGCGAGTCGGGCAGGTCCACCGAGGGTTCCATACAAAAATTGGAGGCCTCGAAGTTTTTCTCAAATTTAAACACAACTTAGCAAGAGACCTTTCACCTGATACCTCACTTGAACTAGCGGCTTTAACACCAAATGTTGCCTCCTTTTAAGACTAATTTTTTTAAGGATTTAGTTCAGATTTAGATAAGAACTAATACTGTAGATGCTTGCTGTCAAATTTCGTAATTCTAGGTCAGCCGAAAGTACCCGATTAATTTTAATTCCCTTTATAGTGTTAAAATACATGTTTTTTAAGTTATAAATGCGGCCATATTTTTTTTAAGTAAATGTAGAAATAAGATTTTTTCAGGAAATCAAGGAACCGTAGATTTAAGTATATGGTTTGAATTTTGACTCAATATCTCCAAGTGTTCTTGACATAATATAAAGGTTCTTGACAGGCAGGCAGACGAACAACAAAGTAATCTATATAAGAATTCCTTTTTTTTTCTTAAAAGGCACGGAACCCTAAAAAAAGAATAAGGATGAAATAGGCAGTACCTAGTAACCTAGTCTTTTACTAGTTTTCTATAATATTTTATTATTATTTGATTAATCACTAAATGTGAAACAAACCTGTTATATTTTGTGTAAAAACCTGATCTCTATAAACACAGGTGGTATCATTGTATTCTTACAGCCCTCATTTTATTGCCATCATTGTTTTCTTACAACTTCGGCATTGTAATACCCAGAAATATTTAAAGCTTTGCTGATGTTAATATGATCTTTTCCAACAAGCATTAAAAAAAATATTTATGTCACTGTCACTAACATATTAAATAAACAATAAGAGGAAAAAACTATTAAAGTTATTTTAATACGAAGAAATGCGATTTGAATGCATTTATATTAATACTATTTAGATTAGATAGATTTTTTTAAATTAATTCGACTTGAACATGTTATAAATTCTTTAAATATTACACGATATGTATACGTTATAGTAAAACGTACATTTACAAGATTTTTTTAAATTGCTACTAAACAACAAGTAACTTGACGCGATAGAGGATCCATGAATATATAAAACATATTTACTTTAATCAAGAATTTTAATGGTTAACGAAGAATGTTAGTCATACAAATAAATCAAAGCTTAAAAAGCAAAGCCGATTAGCTGTTTTCTATATAAAAACATCTGCACAATGTATGTAGATGCACCGATGAAGGCAACAATTACGTGAGCCATTGACACGCGTGTCGCTGCCGGCGGTTAGACCGGCGCGCGCGCAGGTAAGCTTAGCGCGAGGGAGAGGGAACTATGGGACCTCTCGCTCACAGCACGTGGAGGGGCTGCGCAAGCGCGGGCGTATTTGCCGCCTGTGCTACATTTTTATTCAGTTTATAACCGTTCTCTGACGATACAAGTGTTTTTGCGTTCTTAAACCGTTTCGTGTTTCGATAACAAAGTGCAACAGATGAGTGACAAAACTTAGCCAAGTACATCGGCGCTGTGGCGCCAGCCGGCTCAGCCATGGGTGGGCGTAGGATAATTAAGGCTGTGGCTCTCCTGATTGCCTTAGGATATAGTAGTTTACTTGTTTATCAAGGTGGAGTGAATTTTAACTTCCAAGAAAGTCGGTCAGTGCAAGTAGCCGATTTATCTATAGAGCCCGTGACAAAAACCAGTATATTTGACAGTGGTCAAAGTAAGAATATTACTTTGGATGATGTTTTTATAAGTGTTAAGACAACTAAACATTATCAAAATACAAGACTGCCAGTTATATTGAAGACGTGGTTCCAATTAGCAAAGGAACAGGTAAGCTCACATTTTTTAGTGATGAATGAATTATTTAACAGAATACACAAAACAATATATTTCTTTTCTATTTTAATATATCTATTTCTGTATTTTCTGTTTATTAGTAATGCCATTTTGATATTTTTGAAACCTAAGAATAAATAAAAACAAAAATATACAAGCAAATAAATAGGTATGTATCTTTAATATGAATTCACTGCTAAGATTATTAGATAGATACAAGAACATTTGTTCTAAATTGATAACAAACAGCTGGTGCTTCGCTACAAATATCTTAGGACATTAGACAATAACCAAAATGACAAGGTGTCATTTATGGTAAAATATATAAATGTAGCAAAGATTTCAAATATTAAAATATTACTTATTCACTAGCGACCCGCCCGCGGCTTCGCCCGCTTGAACTACATTATTATTTATTTACTAATCTTAATTATTTTGGTGTTTTTGAAACATTACTTAAAAAAACAATATTTATAGATTGAAGATTCAACTTTTAGCCAATTGCATAAAAAATTGTAACAACCCAGTGAAACAAAATACAATATACTTTAAAAGAGTATTTTTTTTTAATTATAAGCGAATTTAAAAAAGACAAATACTAACGTCAATTAAACTTGCCAAAATACAGTGAAAAGTGCATTTAAATCGGTTAACCCTTTTTTGATATAACAAATGCAAGGGAAATCAAAAATACAACATTTTTAAAAATCGTTGTTTTGGTACTCTATTTATTGCTTACTAAACAATAACATTACATAATTTTATACATAAACTTACAATCGCGACCAAAACCATTATAAAAAGCATTTAGATCTATTCTGTCACAATGTAGTCAGTCAATATTTAAATGCCACTTGAGATATTCAACGGTTTTTATTAATAATAATAATTTTATTACTTATTTTATAAAATAAGTAATCAAGAAAAAACACGGCATTGAGTTCCGCTACTCAATACGCAATGCCTAAATTCGACGGAAAGTGTAAAGCGGAATTGTCTTAATGGTAACAAGTGTGTTAGAACTCGGTTCCCAGGTTCCCAGGCCCTGTTACGAGCAAGATATGGCATGAAGCTAAAAAATGGATAATAAGAAATTTTTATGCTAGCAATAGGGAGTTGTATATGCTATATTTAGATTCATTTTGTTCAGTTCAAACTTCTAGTCCATGTGAGCTCCGCATTTTGATGACATGACTTTTATGTTAAATATAAAATTTTTCATAATACTCGTTGCTCCAAAAATACTAAATAAAATTTTCATAGGTATGTAATAATAATTTTAAAATAAAAACTGGAAAATGATTCTTATTATATTAAAAACGAATATACTGTGATAACGAGAAATTTCTTAATTTTATTCACTTATCTCTTCATCGGTGATAAGTTATCCAGCATCCTAAACAATTTTAAGAAACATCTGCCAAAAGTCGTCGTTAAAAACCTGATATCTAAATTATACAAGTAACGAACTTGCCCCACAAGATGTGTTGTTGGGGATCAGTGCGTGATAAGAATAAAACTTGATACTGTCATTTAATACTAAGAATAATAAAAAGTGAAGAAGTAAATATTAAAATAACTGTGTTCTTTTTAAATAACTTTTAAAATTTACGAGCGCACGAGCTAGACATACACGAAGTAGTTTATTGAGAATAAATAAAATATACAAAACTATATTCGTTCATTTCTTTACATTTTATCGTTTCTTTAGTTTAACTTATCTTTTCCACAAAAAAACTTTACTTTAAGTATAAGTTTAACTTTATTTCAGTATTACAGTTACTGCAAAAACAAACGAAATACTACGTGTACCATTTCATTTAGCCACGACTGTTATTCAATAAAGAGTCTAGAATCTAACAATAGACAACTGGTTGGGGTCAAACGTGAGCAATACCTCGTTTAGTTCGTTTTCTGAATCTGGAGCGTGCATAATCGCCCGTTAATCCCGCTCGAAGGACCAACATAAATAACTATTGTACACGGGCCCTGCGCTTGCGCAGCGCGTGGCACGAGCGCGCTCGCCACGTGACCGGACTGTTGCCTTGCTTTCACCCTTTTTTGTATAAATGTAAGCTTATCGTTTTAGATTTATGTGATGATTAAGAAAGGCTTGACGTTTGGATATTTTGAATGAGAATAAAAAAATAAGAATAATAATACTTGTAGTTTTGTATTTTTTTTTACACGAATACCTTCTTAATGCAGAGTATTAATTTCAAAACAATATTTACCTTCAACAGCTAAACCAAGAGTTTCAATTTAAATCAAATAAGAAAATAAAAGTCAGTTACTGCTTTACAGTCGTTTAAAAATAATAGTCTATATCCTTTTCTAGCACTTAAGCTGTAAATATACTTTAGAAACATTACTTGAGACCAGTTGTGGCATGTGGCACCAGCGTATTTCTGTAAGCGCGACAGGTCCTTGGTTGGATTCCCTCTCGAAGAAATAAAATATATAATAGTATATTCCTCGATACGCATGCCTCGGCAAGAATTTGGCAAAAAGCATGCAGTGTCTTAACCCTCTACCTA
The DNA here is from genome assembly GCA_018230445.1 of Heliconius hewitsoni. NCBI lineage: Eukaryota > Metazoa > Arthropoda > Insecta > Lepidoptera > Nymphalidae > Heliconius > Heliconius hewitsoni. The sequence goes on from DWAN01003321.1 coordinate 12,268, forward strand.
TTCTGTTACATGCGGAATACAGACAGCGTGGCATTACTTTGTTATAATATTAACATAAGAAATATATATGCCTTAATATGTTTTTATTCAGTGCCACAATTTCATAATAAACATAAGATAAGTTAATTAAGAAATATAAATGATTCAAAAAGTAATTATAATATCGTAATGAAGATATCATTCATTTAAATATTATTAAACATATTATTATTAAACATATTTCAGCTATCACACTTTGTCATGGCATAACGTTTTTTTTTTAAGCTCCAGAGTTCTGAGAAGGGAAAATTTTGTTTAGTTATGCCAATGCATTCCTAGTATACGTTATCTTAGAGATAAACTTAGATAATATTAACTTTATCATTAGTAAGTTTTGTTGCCATGTTTACTCTGTGGTTGGGTTAACTAGAAGTTTATTTCAATACATTGTGATATACTTAGGTTATTTTAAAGTTAGTTTTTTAGTTAGTTAGTTAAATCCTGACTATAGGGAATGAAAATCAAATAAATAATAACCTTTTCCTTGTTTCAGACTTGGTTCTTCACTGATATAGATAACAAACAACTGCAGGACCAAACGAGTAAGTAATGGCACTAATATATAATACTTATAAACAAACAAGAATTGTCGTCGTAAACTTAGTTATAATGTTATGTTTAAATATTTATTAAATCCATCCAATTTTAGGATTCAACATAAAATTAAATTTAATATACTAACTTTTCCCTTACATTCTATTTTTCCAACTTTGCAGCATAATAAAGATTATTTTTACAAACTTTTAAAACACCAGCCATATCTCTAACTGAATGGGACGTACTCTTATATGAAAATGTTCGGTGCCGTCAAACTTTGAAAATTTCAAATCTCAATTCAAAGCAGTAGCTATTGAGCTCGATACTTCATAATGATATTCACAATGTAAATTGAACCTTGTGTCTTCGCGATAGAGTTCTAAACTGTATTTTTTTTTGCACCAGACGGCCACATGGTAAACACGAAGTGCTCGGCGTCACATCAGCGCAAACACCTCTGTTGCAAAATGTCCGTGGAATATGACCACTTTTTGGATAGCGGTAAAAAGTAAGTACCTTAACATGCATAATATTAAGCTACACGATTCCGAAATTGCCACTAATTTTGAATGTAAGCACGTGTTCATTATAATTTTTTTTCATTTTCAATGTTACGATAAAGTTTTGGTGGTAGTTCAAAAATCTATTTTTTGAACTGACAGTATTATAGTATAATAGAAATATTATTTCTTTAGTAAATCGATGGACTTGACAAAAATACTTATATATATATATATATATATATATATATATATATATATATATATA
>DWAN01003322.1:0-13610 GCA_018230445.1 Heliconius hewitsoni
TTTGTATGGTTTTCACTGTTACTTCCGTATAATTAACTAAATAATTAACAGTTTCTTTTTAATTAACATAACTTAGTGTGAAAATAGAACATACTCCGTTACTTACGCACCGCCCATATTATTTATTTCTGATATCTCATGATATCTGTTATGGGTACAGATTAAACGGAATCCATTTTTATTTGAATTTTTTCTGACAATATTATCCATGAGAAAATCGCATAAGTCTTAAATTTGCATTAAAGATGTACGCGACAAATGAAAGAATAACTCAATATCACGACGTATGATTTCAATTATTCCTTTTTTATTGGAAAGGATACACCTAAAGAGCAGTTTGAAGAGAGTTTGGTTACGTTCTGATCATGTGATCCGGTTGAAGTTGGTTTTATTTTTGTTAAAAATTACAATTTCGATGTCTAAGAATTACTAATATACGCAACTAATATAAATAAATAAATAGTAACAAAAAAGAATGCAGTCGGTAGTAAATTCATGACTATAATTATAAATTAAAAGTTAAAGACAAAAAAAAGGAAAAAGTAAAGGATAAAGAGACGTCATTTCATTATTTGGCAAAAAAATATTTTTAGAAAAGTCGTACCTTTTTCTTTAAATTTTCTACAATACTCTTCAAAAAGTAAAACTAAGTTCATATTCAAAAAGTACATGGACGTAGGAAAATTTAGTAAAGTTTGGAATATATTATTGAAGAAGCTAGTTCTTCTTTGACTTTCGTTATAGTAAGTATTTTTATGTTATATTCATATTTTCAAACATTTTTGCAAGTATATTAAGTTGAAGCTGTATTAAAGAGTAAAATCATTTTATTTTATTTTACCTTATTTTATTTTTATTTCTTTTCTAGTTTCTGAAAACATAGTTGCATATTTATAACAACTTCTGCTAAAGTAGTTCAACAAATTATAAGATAGTCGTGCCGCAGTCTGACTATGGACGCGATAGTTATGGGTTTGATCCCTAGTCGGAGGAACTACTCACAAAACTTAAAAATATATATAATTACATTTATCAAAATGTTATATATGCTCTAGATTATTTGTTTATAAATATGACCAGTGCATGCAATGTGCGTCTGCCCACCTTGCTATATACGGGATACAGCGTGATGCTGTAAAAATAATAAAAAAAATCAAAACATCTCTTTCTTCGTTATGTATATTTATTTCTTGAATCGAATTTGGGCATGTCATTAATTAATGCTTGAATTACGTTATTTTACGGTACTAAAATCAAATAAAATCAGCTTCACGCTGCACACAGCAAGGTAGGCGGAGCAAACCTAATGTTAAGACACTCCGTTCCCCACTCTCCGCCGAATTTTGGAGGCATTGCGTGTTGAGTGGCAGAACTCAACGCCGCTCTTTGTCTCGACACCAGGGCGAAAAAATGGAAATATAAATTTAAATAAATATTTTATTCCCTCGAGTGGGGATCGATCCCACAACCGTCGCGTTACAGTCGTACCCTTGTGCCCCTAGGCCAAGACGGCCTCACGGTATTTACGGTACTAGTACAAACAAAACATATAAGCACATATAATTATTTATGGATATTATGTTTACCTCATTTAGTTCCTGTTAAACCAACAGCAGTTCATTAATAACAGCATGAATTGTTAACTTCTCGTAAGCTGACGCTAGCCCAACAAAATATATCTGATATCATATTTTAATAGTCCTGAAATAATGTCTAAAGCAACGGTTGCGGGTTCGATTTCTACTCGAAGGAGTATTCACTCCTGATATGAAAATAATTCTATTTTCATTTTCTCGCTCTGGTAAGGAGATAAGTCGTTAAGCGTAGCGTTAAGTTCTAGTACTCAACGCGAAATGCTTACAAAATTAAGGGAGTCATGGTCAAAGAAGAATCTGAAAAATATATTCCGTCTTCCTGATATAGTAGTGTAGAAAAAATGATAATACTTTCAGTTTCCCGCATTTCACCCACGTAGCAGGATTAGCAAAGAAAATCTCGTCCTAAACATAAATAGTGCACCATTCCTATACATTGCCAATTCTGCTGGAACACAGCAGAATTGGCAATGGCAGCTACCCAACGTCATACTATGTACAGCCAGACCAGAAAAAAAATGAATTGTAATCACTTATAATTCTACATCAAAATATGACACATTATTTTTATGTACACTATACTGACTATAAATATACAAATATATTCATAAGGAAAAACAAAATATAGTGAAATAATAAACAAAATAATATAAGTGACATTTATTAGTACGAAATGATTTGAAGCGGGCATATTTACATATTATGGATATTTACGTAGGAGAAGATGTGGTACTGTTTTTTTGTACTGAGGAAGAGAAATCATTGTTGACGACTTTTAACCACGAAAGTTCTATAAAATCAATAAAATGCTCAAAATACACTTTTATTTTTATTTTATTTTTTATTATTTTTTTAGCTTCACGCCCTTTCCCATAATAACAGGTAAGCCAGTGTTAAAACACTCCACTCCTCACACACATCTTATTAGATTACAGAGAAAATATAAAGAATGGAGGCAATAATAATCTTAATCCTTCCCTTCTTAATGTTTATCTTTGTATATATGGTTGTTCAAAAAACTTAGTGTACAAAAATTGTAACCGTAATTTACAGAGGTGGTTGAAAAAAAAATCTCCATCTACATTTTTACGTTTCTCACCTAAATCGTAAAGTTAATGTAGATAGCTCCAAAACAATTCAAAACAAAACCAGCTTACAGTACTTTTTCACGTGATAAATGGAATGCTAATCAAAATAAATACCAGGATCATAAAAACCAAAGCTTGGTTTATAGACTGAGATAAAGTATATCTTCACATTATAACCCTTCTCGCCCTTCATAAATAGATAGAAATATGTTTTAAAAACAATATGCTCAACATACGAGTATAGGCACGTAACACGTTATGTTTATGCCTAAGTCAGAACTTTTTTAAATAAATGTGATTAACTTATTTTATATTAACTTATTTATAACCAGAACGTAGTGTCAAAACCTTTTCTTTTATAGTTTCACGCTGTATCCCGCACATAGCCGGTTAGACAAAGGGAAGGAGGGAAGAACAACGTAGTGTTAAGACACTTCGTTTCATTGCGTGTTGACTATCAGAACTTAACGCCGTGCTTTGACTCGGTACCAAAGCGAGGAAATGAAAAAAAATCAATATTCCATTCCCTCGGGTGGCAAACCAACCCACAACCATTGCGCTTGCAGACTTCTCGAGACGTTTCACTTAACTTATATTCATTTAGCAATAAAAAAACATTCAACTAACATTCATTCAAACTAACATTCAAATTTTTATTCTAATCATATAAGCAATCATTTTACACAGTGCCAAGGTTGTAAGACCTAGACAAACAAATAATACCTAGTCGTCTTCATAAACAAATAAAAGTAATCAAATTTGCTATCAAATTTACATTAATTCATAAAGAATCCTTGCTATATAAATGAGATAAAATATTTACTACATCAGCGTTTGAACGAGCATTTTCTATTTTATGGCTTTTTTATTGCGGTTACGATTCTACGTAATACAAGAATAATGTAAAAAAGCTTAATATTGAGTTTTACATCTGTTTCTATTGTAAGAATAGCTTGACATAAAAAAATTCAACGTGTTTTTTTTACGATTTTGTTGTAATTCTGAATAGAAAATAGAAAAAAATACCGATTTTACGTCAGCATGTAGAAGTTAGCTAATGGCGGTAGCTGTTTGTGTAATTCAAATAAAAAAAAATTGGATTATGCCAATGAAACAATGAAAAAAAAGGGTTTAAAAAACGTTTAAACGAAAAAATATAAACTATTTTTCAAAATGTTTACTCTATGTTCTTGTTTCTAATAAATCAGTCAACCTTGCGTAACAACGATAATCATATTAAAATCTAAATAAGTACTTAATGGATAGATCGTTTATCAAAGTATGATTAAACACGCATCTAGCCACTGTGATTGATGTCGATCACAACATTTAGGACCGACGGCTGAACATACCTTCGGAGAATCCAGGAAGTCATTTGCGCACCCATCAACGTCTAACTTGAGTGGGCCTAGCTTAACTTGCTTAAATAAGACTAATATTATTTGTGTTTCAAAGTAGTTTAAAATTTAACGATCCCAAAATTCACTAGTATGTACAACACACGTTGAAACATTTAATAGTTTTTGTCTTTTGTAAAAAAAAACTTAGACGATTAGATTAGATAAAAAATCGCTTAGATCGCTGTCTTAGATTTCGCTATATTTTTACGTTTAAACATTTTTTGAACATTCTTTTTTCACCGTTTCATTCGCATTTATTTCATTTTATTTGACACAAACAGCCACCGCCATTAGCTAGATTAGCTACATGCTCACGTAAAATTGATATTTTTTCTATAATCAAAAATCTATTAGTTAAAATTTCATAATAGATATAGATGTATGTAGAAGTTAATTTACGTTACGGTTGGCATCCGAAAACGGATATTACATAAATATTATTATTGTATTGAGTATATGAAGATTAAACTTAATAATATGAAAAGTACTAAAGCTTGATATTATATGCAACAGCAATCAAAAAACTGAAATATCGACGTCTTCTATGTTTGTTATAGAAATGTTCAATTGTAGAGTCACGTACATGTATCGTAGAATCTGAAATGATATATGTATTCGATACTCAACCAATCCCGATATTAATATATGCCGAGTAGAGAGTTAGTATTATATTGCAATGTATTCCAAGACTATTGTATAATGTAGGTACATTGTTCTGGTTTATTGGTTTCGATGATGTGTCTAGTTGCCGGTTGAGGCCGTCGTGATGCAGTACGACCTGTCTCTATCTCTGAACTCAACGGTTGTGGGTTCGATGCCCACTTAGGGGATTGACTTTTTAATTTTTTTTTTGCTGCTCTGGTAGACGCAGCGCGTCTTTCACCGCCACTCTACACGCACTTTACTTACGGGCAGCTTTTTAAATATTTTTTAACGTCATATACTTATCTCCTTACGTTTTAATGAAAGAGAAATAGAGAGAGTATTATTTAAAATGGCGATTTACCACCACATTTTTTAATTAAAATTTAATGAAAAAGTTAAGAACCATATATAACTTTAGGTATTATCTGTGGTTATGTTACATGTAAATATATATTTTTTTCAATTATACAATAATTTCGTTTCTTCACTACAACTTTATACAATTATCAGTCTTTCATCCTCAAATTACATATATTGCGTTTAAAATATAACAAAAAAATATATTAATAACTAAAATATTTTATGTATCCCTTAGATAACAAAATAAGATAACAGCCATATGCTTCCTAGTAAACAAGAATCTTTGATAACCTTTCAACATAAATTTAAAGTTCAATAACAATAATTGTTTTAATTTATTTTAAATATCTAATATATTGTTTTGATCTCATACGGAGTATAAGATAAATTAAAGTTGTTTACAATTTTTGAATGTATTATATATACATATGTATGCTAGCTAGTACATACCTCTTGTCCAAAAAATATTGTAACAGGCGGAAGAGAATCGCCACTAACCGCCGAGTAAAACCTTCTTCCTATACCTTTCACAATATTTACACGTAACATACTGACACTTATTCTTTTTTTATATTACAAAAAACAGAAATATTTTTCTTTTACTTATAACATTTGTATAGAGCGCTCGTGATAAGCGTGTACAACAAAATGAGAGCACTTATCGCGCATGATAGTAGTAACTAAATATTGAATGTATAAATAATATTAATAAACAATGTAAGATCATTTAATTAAGTTTCTACCGGTAACCTCTAGTCTGTGGTAGATTATCAAGGTGAAGTGTATCAGATAAAAGAGAATTATTTATTTATTTTTTTCTTTAAAGCGTATAATTTTTTTAAAGTGCTTAAATAAAAAAAAAGTATATTTTTTTTATATAATTTTATACATAAATATAACATTGCTAACTTATTTTTAAAAAGTATCTTCACATGAAATTGTTCTTTTTTTGCAAAATTCATATAATATTATTTGTGTTTTTTTATTTTTGTTATATAAATCTACATGGAACAATTGGGACAAATACTGAGCTGTATTATTAAAAAAAATGAAACTAGAGATCTTTATACTTGTTTACACACTTATCGGACTCTAATCACAATACAAACATGATCCTAAAATAATTAACAAGGTAATTTTTCGGACAACATTCGTTCATTAACGCTCAAGTTTATTTAGAAGTGTAAATAGTTATTTAAATGTAAACATAATTTGTCATTGTAATTTTCTTAGCTTTAATAACGTGATGCACTTAACAACATTTTTTTCTAGCGATAAAACACAACGCATATTTTATTGTTTTAATTTTAAAATAAAAAAGATACCGTAAATATATACCACTCTGGAAAGAATAATACTTATTAACAAAACATATATAAAAAATAACGTAGTGGCATTTGGACGTAGATTTTTTTTATAATTATTATACCTTTTCTTAATAAGTATTTTTTTCCTTGATGTAAAATAACACTTTAAAAATATAAAAAAAAATATGGTATATTTCTGTTACTAACATTACACAAACTTAAGCAGTTAAAATATTGCAAAAAAAACGAAGATTTCAATTTAAATTTGCTTACGAATGAATGGTAAATAAAAGGCAGTCTACCAATTAATTTGACTTATTGATCCTTACAAATAGACCAATTTATTGGTGTTCATTTCATTTCAAGTCGACTCTCGCATCGGCATCTATACATTTTAGTATGAGCATATTATTACTATGTGGACTGTTCTAAATAAACTTTATTATTTTCTTTCATTTACAAAGTGAAAATGAAAAGCGCAGAAGGAAAACTGTTCCACGGGGAACAATGCAGATAAAAGTGGAAATATTAATAAAAAAAAACATTTTTTTTAAGAAAATTCGTTTTGTAAATATAAAAAGAAAAATATACATTATGATTATCTTATTGTATTTAATGAATATGATTGTTTGTTATTCTTTAGGCATTTTTAAACTGCTGCATTTTCAATATATTGACAATTTATTTCGCCATAATAAAATTATTATTTGATTATACATATTTTTTTTTTAATTTAAATTGTAAATGGATTATTGATAAATGGAGAATTTTACATATAACGTTTTCTTTAAATTATTTCACTAACATCGCGGTTGAGCAAACACTTCGTCATATTTATAATATACATTATAATATGTAAGAGTCAAGTGGACGTCATAGGCTAATAATACAATATGGATAAGTTACTAACAGTGTATATCCACTAAAGTAACCACTTTTATGTATGTATATTTTACTTTTGTTGTAACTTTTGCTTGTACCTCGTTTACTAAAGCCACAGAGGAACCAAAAAGTATAAATGGAACCCTTATAGGATCACTTTGTGTTCCGCCTATCTGTCTATCAAGATCATTTACCTTGAGATCGCATGAAAATATCAAACTGGAATTAATATCATATATTTAAATCAATGGTTTCATGAAGCGCAGGAAAAATCAATCAATCATCTTCTAAATCGACGCAAACATAAGATACGAGCATTTATGCATCGATTTTGCTACATTTTGTTGTAGTACCGTCCCGTGGATCTACAGTTATGAAATTTGGTACTGTGTGAGAACTTTCAATACAAATAAAGAAAAAAATCTGGATATTGAAAATTTATAGGTAGGTAAAATTATAGGACTCGCACTTAACCGATTTTCTTAAACTGAAACTGAATTAGAAACCTAGTGTTAAGACACTTCCGTTCCTCAATTTCCCATAAAAGTGGTTCATTTTCGTCTTAAAAGCGAAGAAATGAAAATATTAAATATCTGCTATAACTATTAATATGATTCCGTAAATTGCAGTAGGGAATCTCGTTGTGTTTAGTTATCGGAGCTAAGAATAAAAAAATAATACATTTCCCCGACTGGGAATGAAACCTACAACCATCGCGTTTACAATCTAATCGTTGTGCCGCTACGCCACGACCACCTTGATTTTAATAGTTATAGATAAAAATATAAATTACGTAAGTAACTGTAAATAATATGTAATTCGTTTTCCTTAAACTTATGTAGCCATGTGGTAAGCTCGTGCTCGTCGCTCATTAATTAAATATAGATAGACGTCCTAATATTGTTATTTCCCACTATTTATTATTTATGTACGTTTTCATATAGGTATATATTTACTTGGTTAATTTTGATATATTTCCATTTTTTCGCTATAGCCTCAAGGTAAAAGCCCGGCGTTGAGTTCCTCCACCGTTCCTGGGTTCCCTCTGTCTACCCTGGTACATGCGGGATACTGATTTGTTTTTTTTTTATAGAAGCGAAAAAAGTTGTGTATACTTTCATATTATTATTGAGTAAATTAACTCGCTGCGGTAACGTGGCAAAACGCGGCGTTGAGTTCCCCCAGTCAACACGCGATGCCTCCAGAAGTCTTAATGGTAAAGGGTTATCATAACACTTGGTTTTCTCTGTCTACTTTGCTATATGTGGTATACAGACTGATGCTTTAAAAAATATGAACATATTAATTTCATAATTTTAAATCTAATATATATAAATATAAAGCATATTTAACTTAGCCCTTTTCAGAGTTAAACCAAAATGATAAAGTTTACGAGGACGTTCAAACAACACACCCTTGAATCACAGGTCCCTACAATTCACTGCTAAAATTAGGTAAATATACAGAAAATTTGGTAAAATAACTTTATTTGAAAACTTTACAGATTCACCCTCATACACCCTTCTGCATAATGTGAAAATCGTTTGCGTAACACTCCGGTTCAAGTTATTTGAACCCACGGCCCGCGTTATCGTAACTTTTAAATTTATGATTATAGGGTGCCGGATTATCGTTGTGAGATTCGGCACAAAAACCTGTAATATGTATATAAATTTTACTATTGGTAATAATTTAAGATTTATTGTGGGTTTTGGGAACTGTAGGATATTTAATTTATATATTTTTTAAATATCATAATTTATTATAACATGTTATGTAGCATTAAAATTGTTGACTTTTGTCAATTACATTAAAGCTACTATAAATTATATGTTTCATTTGAATAAAAAAATATATTAATATATCTAATCTACTTATTAAAAATTTTGGAACCGCTCTGATAGTTTTAAAAATATACTTTTTTTAGGGTTCCGTACCTCCTAAGAAAACGGAACAACGGAACGAAGCATTTATAGCATCACTTCGTCGCCCATCTGTCCATTGGCGTGTAAAGATAATTGTTTTTCACATCGCGTGGAGAACTAGAATTTATATCAAATATCCACGTCTATAGTCCTTTGGAGCACAGAAAACAAAGATTATTTTCAGTCAACGCATCTAAAAGATAGGAACATTTGTATATCGTGATGTATTTTGTAAGTAGATTGAAATCAATGCCTATGGAGTAATTCCCGTGGGCCTACAATTAAAAAACTTAGGAAAATGAGAACTTACAGTATAAATATGAGAAAAAAATGGAAATATATAGACATGACATAGAAAGAAACCAATAAACAAAAGAAAAATAAATACATTCGGTTCACAAATGGCGGAGAAATCGCAAAATATAAATATATAAAAAAAACGACGAACATAAAACCTACTTTTTTTTGGAATACGAAAGTCGTAGCACAGTGGAACAGCGTCCGACTGTCAACACGACGACGGTAAACGATTCAATTTCCACTCGGAGGAATGGTTTCATTTCCTCCATCTGGTAGATGAAACGTGGCGTTAAGGTCCGCTATTCAACACGAAATGTCTTCAAAATTCAGTGGAAAGTAGGAAACAGAGTGTCTTAACATTAGAATCCAGTTATACTGCTACAATGTCTGTCTACTGTAGAAAAACTGCTATGCGGAATTGTAAAACTTCTGATTTTTTTAAAGATAAAATAACTCACATAGACAACCAATACTGAAAAATAAGAATTCGATAGAAAAAAATCATTAAACAAAAAATAAAAATTGAACCATAGCCGTGTACATTTTGTATCTACATTTTGCATGTTCTTGCTAGTTTGCGCGAAAGATATTATACTCATACATATCTCGTATCTTTTTGTTGTTGTTACAAATTTTCTTACAAAGCTTGCAGAATTTGCATTTTTATACGCTTCGTAGCAGAATCAGGATAAAGGAAGTTGTATGTTTTATATGCTAATGCCTGTGACTGTTAAAGTATATTTGGCTGATTTTTTTTTGTAAGAACATGAAATTTTCGGACGGCAACTAATATTTTAAAAGCGTCGTGGCGCTGTAGCACAAGCGTGCGACTGTAAGCTCGACATTTATGGGTTCGATTCTCACTCGTGGGAATGAAATATTTTCATTTCTTCGCTCTGGTAACCAGGTAAAGCGCGGCGTCAAGTTCCGCTGATTAACAAGTAACGCCTCTAGACTTAGGCAACGGAAGTATATTTATGGGAACGAAATGTCTTAATACTAAGTTCTCATATTCGCTTTGCCTACCGTAGTATGTGCGGAATACATTTTTATAGCGTTTTAAAATATGTTCCTGCTATTGATAGCGGCACAATAAGGCTTAAAAATATATATGAATAGATAGCCAATTTTCATAGCATTCTATTGAATGGTTGACTCTATTGAATTGATAAAGGAATAAATACGCATTGCAGCGTTAGTTCTATAGATATATACATAACGAAATTTTACCTATACCTACGTATAAGTGTATTATGAAATAAATACATTCATTAAGTAGTGTTATGTCATAGAATTTTACACAGACGTAAGGAAGTCGAAATTACACGTTCTTATCCGCCCATGTCGGAATTTTCGTACACTTGAAGGAGTGTCTTGACATTAGACAAGACTCTCTGTTCTCTGCTTTTCTGAACTCAAGTCATTGCGGGTTGTTATCTATTTAGTGTATTTTTATACACAAATATTGTGGCCCCACATATTAATAAGTTCTCAAATCTTACTCTCGTGGTACGAACCCAATAATATGAAATTTCCTTTCAATGCAAAAGGTCGCTCAGTTCTGTTCGTTTCATAAAAAGCTGCACGCTTTTGAAAATTCTAAACAAATTCAAACACGAAACAAATTGTATTTCTATCTTCAACATTCTGTTTGTAATACGAGAGAACGTAAATTCGATTGCGTCCTATGTAAACTGTAAACTGTGTTAATTATTTTTTATTCGTTACGACTTTTGATTATTCTACCTCAGAGCTTAATAAATTTTGAATTTTTATCAGGAACAAAAGACACTGTATAATTTATTCTTTTAACTAATTAGACAGCGGCCTCGGGATTTGTATGAGTTTATTATGAATATTTTTCTTTTTGTTTTTTTTTATTTCTATATTAATAACGTTTTATATTATCTTTTTTATAATTTATTATATTATTTAATATTAGATTTATGTCAAGTTCTATTAAAATTAATTCTTAAATGCTTTATTAATATTTCTACTGAATCCATTTGTATCGGTCTGCAATAATTACCAGTTTACTTAGTTTTGTTCCGCTTTATGTATCCCGCATGGAGCAGGGTAATTTTTCGCCGCATTTTCAAGGCATTGTGTGTTGAAAGGCGGAACTAAACGCCGCGCTTTTGCCTTGGTACTTGGTAGAGCGCAGAAATAAAAATATGAATAAATAAAAATTAATTCCTGTGAGTAAGAATCAAGCCCACAAGTTGTGTTACAGTCACAGGCTTGTGCCCCGACCGGCGGCCTCAAACGTATTTAAATCTGAATATAAAATTTTAATAACTTTACATTAACGTAAATAACATAACATATTAAATATATCTTTTTACTATTACAGACAAACTACACAAGCTAAAGACTTTAAACAAAAAGTTTATCATGTTATAGAATAGGAACCATAATATCTAGGTATATGGAGAAATACATTTTTTTTATCAAAATTATGGTAATTTACATTATTATTGCTAGAGATCAAAGTCGAACAATTATACCTACCAATACTTATAAATATATATCATTTTATCATTATTACAAATTTTACAAATATAATAAAACTATAAATATAATAAAACTGTAGAAGTGGCGAATTCTGAACAATAATGGCAGTGTATAAAAACATATATTTTTATTTTTTATCTGTCTCTGTATATGTAGGTCTGTTTGCTTTACCTTTCACACTCACTACATCACTTAACACTAATGGACATATTTTGATAGAACTCTTTTGTTATATAGCTATTAATCAATACTCACATGCTATAATTTGTTTTAAAGTTCTAGATACCTGGTAAACATTGTTAGATATGAATATAAAGGAAGGAAAATTTTGAAAATTACTTAGTAACAACGAGTGGTAATGGAATGTTATGTAAAGGAAGTTGCAGGAGACAACACGTTATTAAAATTATTATTCCTTTTATGCTATTTAATTAATTAATATAAATATTTTAGTGATTAGGAGGATGGTATTTTGAAATTAAAAAAAACTTACATAATGTTGACATCGTACACTAAAGTTGCGTTTTGCGAACGTCGTTGCTGAATTTCGAAAAATCCCATTCATCACACCCACTCTGACACAATTTAATATGCGACACATATTTGATCAATTAATAACTTGTTTTTTTTATTATAATTTAAAAATATATATATATATATATATATTTTATCTAAAATATTTTTTTTTTACTTAAAGCTCGCGTCTTCCATCGATGATTACTCAGTCTTAATAAAGGAACGTGATAAACGAGTGTTATGTATCGTATTTTATCACATAATAACCTACTATTGTTATTTTCTAATACGTTACAATAGAGACAAATGATTCTAAATAAATGCAATTGCTTGGCTAAGTACCTACTTTAGATAGACTGAACAAAGATTCACTTTAGTTTCGAAAGTCAACTATTTCTGTATTATCAGTTTATAAATATTTTTATTGCAGATGTAAATATATTAGTAATAAGTGTGATATCTTTGTCAATAGGTTTTGAAGTATAAAAATAACTTTTAATTATATAAATATATATGTACGCACATAAATATATTATTAAGAAAGAAAGCGGCATATTATTCCCAAAATCAGGTACTCGTTCATCAATTTATAGGGGACTTCGTCAATTCTAGTATGGTTTTTATATTTATATTTGTTTCTATAACTATAGTTTTTTCTCTATTTTGAGCTTAAAGTTTATTTAAATTTACACTTCTAAAGGATAGTTCCGGTGATGAGGAATTTTTATTGCAAGAGTTTTAGATTGAAAGCAAAATAACATGATATGGCATATTGATAGATATTTTTTTATATTTTATATATATATTTTTATTTATTATTTTTTTTGCAATAAAATCGAAAGCCATATGTTTCATTATGAAATAGCATTAAGTAACTTAATTAACATGTCAACGGTTATCAGTCAAGATCGCAATGTAAACCTTTATAGACTATTGCACTATGGTTATTATAATTATTAATAGTAACAAACTATCAAATCGAGACGACGCAAGTTGTGACGCAGGGGCACAAAGTGTGACTAAAAAACCGACTGGTTGTGGGTTCGATCCCCACTCGAGGAGATGAAATATTTATTTA
>DWAN01003323.1:0-13608 GCA_018230445.1 Heliconius hewitsoni
ACTGCAAAGTGTTCGAAACGTCGGGTTTCCAAAAATGTATAAAAATACAAAATATTCGCGATTAATCCGGTTAAAATAGTTTCGTTCAAACGTTTCGCAAAAGGTTTCGCAGCGGTTGAGCTACGCCACACAACAAGCAATGCTTCAAAAATTCAACAGAAAGTTCGAAGCGGAGTGTCTTTGTACTGGATTCTCCCTGAATTACCTGCTAAAAAGAGTGACGGAAGCTTTTGACGACTTATAGATGACTAGAATGCTCGGAATACATTAATATAATTGGAGTATATTATAAATATAAATCTTAAATTAATCTGTACATTAGTATACAACATAAAGAAATCCTTTATCATTATTATCTTAAAAGTTACAGGTGTATATTGCTGGCTAGCTTAGCTTTACGCCTTATCTTACACATAGCAGGGTATACAGAGAGAGCCTGGGAACTTAAAGCTAGGACATCATTCCCATTAAGACTCTTCCGTTCTCCATTTTCCACCCAATTCTCGAGGCATGAGCTTGAGTTGCGGCACTCAGCGTTACGGTTTGCCCCGTTACCGGAGCGATGAAAATAAATATTTCTTCTCTCCGAGTGGGAATCGAACCCACAACCGTTGTGTTACAGTAGTAGATTTGTGCCCCTGCGCGACGGTTTAATATATTGATATTGCATATTATACCTGTATTATAGATAACTACTATTGTAACTCACGTATGGTTGTCGTCTTACTTGTATCGACAAAGTCTACGTTTAAGCTTATTCTGGGAATATTCTAGATATTTATGAATACATTGCATGTAAAGTTGAGGTTACATTAGAGGGTTTTTTTACATCTCCTATGAAATTCTTTTATCTTGATTTTTTTTGTGGCACAAAGTGTGCCGACTGGTTGTGCGTTCGATCCCTGCTGGAGGATGCAGGTTTTTTTAACTAAAAAATACCAAAATTACGAATATAAATAAAAAGAGCGTAAAAAAGTTTATAATATCTTTAAAATCGGCTTCATGCTGTATCAAGTACTCAGCAGGGTTGGCAGAAGGAACCTAGTGTTAAGACACTCCGTTTCCCACTTTCTGCCAAATTCTGAAGGCATTGCGTGTTAAGTGGCGAAGCTCAACGCCGCTCTTCGTTATATAATAAGATCTTTCATTTTCGTAATTTTAACGTACCTACCGAAATAAAAGACCTTCCTTTGCAAGTCCAGTAAAAGAAGATACACAGTACACAGTACACAGTACAATACACACTTTTACTGGACTTAGAAAGATTTTTTTATTTCGTGGGTTATGAACAAGAAACAGCTATATCGAGGGTTTACTACAAGTTTCATAGAATTTAATTGCATATTTAGTGATTATTTGAACATTTTAATGAGAAAGTTTGAAAATGGTTGCATCTATTTTGAGAAAAAAAAGAGAAAATATTTTTTAATGAAGTGCTCAAAATATACCAATTTAACGTGTAAATGAGATTCCATAAGCAAATAATAAATGAAATAGGTACTAATTGCAAATATTCAATTTGAATATCGTTTCAAATTTAGCATGAGTTGAATAATTATAATATATACCTACTTTCATTTAGAATGAGAGTATTATCGATTCCTTATCATTTAATATTTTTTTTATGTCTGTTTAAAAAAATGCAATAAATAGCCAGTAGTAGTACCATAATATAGATAATACTAATATATAAACATGGAACTCAACACGCAATGACTCGAGAACTCGACGACTCGACGGGAAGTAGGCTTCCCTCTGCATATCATATTTTATGCGGGATTCAGCGTAAAGCTGAAAAAATGTATTTACACAAATTTTTGTTAAAAAAATATGAACTCACAACCAGTGTTTTACAAAATTAAGTAAAATCCCCTTCACCAAAACTGCGCCATAACACCGTAACTTTAATTCACCAATTGTGCACCAACCTTAATCCCCAAAGTACATTTAAGAGGTGCAATTTCAATGTGTCATTGTTTATTCCGGAGATAACACTATACATCATATACACATACGTACATACATATTTTAGGAGGTGTAAATTACAACGTCTTTTGTATTGTCTGCACTCGCCTTAATGGTCATATTCTACGAAACGGGGGTGTTTTATACGTACGAATGTAAATTATAATATTATTAGCTTGGTTTATATTATTTATGTATTTTGAATGATATGCTTTGTATTTGCAGTTGGATTTTTGTTTGAGAGTGGAAAATATATGGTAATAAATAAAAAAAATATTTATTAAAAAAACAGTATGTATAATTTTTGTTATATATGAGAATACCCGCATTAAGTATTCCCGTATCGTGGGTTTCAATATTTGAATTTATAATTTGCAGTTGCTGTTGATAATTATTATATAAAAAGCTCAAAATATCGATTATATAAATATCGATATCGATTTTTTTTTGTTTTTTATTAATTTATTTATACTATACATAATATGAAAATTCTTATAATATATAATTACAAACATGCATTGCAAAATGTTATTAAATATTTTATCTATATTACCTTATATACACAAGTATTTTTGTTTGTTTTTAAGTTACATAACATGGTACACAGAGATATCCTGGGAACGCAGTGCTACGAAACTCTGCTCCAATTAAGACACCTCTTGTCTCCACTTTCCATCGATTCTTTGATTTAATATTTACTATTCTCGACTGAGAATCGAACCCACAACTTGTCACGTTTACAATCGCTTGTGCTCCTGCGCCACTACTAGCCTCTAGCTGTTATGATTATTTTTCAAATACGTTACGATAGTGCCTTTGCCTACTTTTTTATCAATCCAATACGGTCTATCAAGAAAATTTACTGTAAAAGCACTCCATTTACAAAATACAATTTATTTCGACTTACTCATATTGCTGTTTACACATTGTAAAAGCTATAGCTTGTTCGAAAACTAATTTGAACTAAGCACTGATAGCAAAACTAAACCACATGTTTTAGAGTTCTTTAAACTTGATGCAGTCCAAAGGAACTAAGACTACAGTCTGCATATACGACTCTCGAATCCAATATACGAATACTGATGTACGGAATTACATACAGTCCTAACGAACTGACGGGCGAAAATAGAAGATTTACTTGTTGATTGACTAGTATGAACGGATTTTGTATAAATGGTTCTTGTTATGTTTTTTACACCGTTGTGGCATAGCAAGACAGTTCGATTTTCACATGGTGGTTGTGAGTTCAATTCTTGTGTATAGGGGTTAGTATGTTTAAATAATATCAAAGTTCAGTATTAAATGATTTCGAATTTATATATGTTATGTTTTTAGTATAGATTTTTGAATATAAAGAAAATGGTACATGCTCTCACTTAGTGCTTAACGCTTCTCACTTAGTGCTTCAAAGTTTAAGAAAAATTAGTGTCTTATGTTAGTATAAGAGAATGATGTTTTGGTTCTTGTATTGCACACAAAACAGAATTAATATATTGAATTAAATTCTTTAACTGTCCATCGCAATCTTTGGTTACGGGCAGATCCAAGTCTAACATTGACCAGGGATTACTGCAGTTATTTGAAACGTCAATTATCCAAAAATATATTCCCTGCTATTTTCGGGATACAGCTTCATGCTGTATCCCGAAAACAGCAGGGCAGCAGGAACCTATGGTATAATAAGTTTGAAATGTGTAAGCATATCAACACATTATAAACATGTAAAGAACCCTAATAGAAGCTACGTTCACATAAATAGAAAAGTTTCAGGTGTTAAAAATTGTGGCCCTTATAATTGTGGCCCTTATAAATTCCTTACACTATGTAAGGATCACAATTGCTAAGAACAGTATGTGAGATCTTCTATAACGTACACAAATTCATCAAAATATATCAAGTTTTATAAGTTGATCTGATTTGATTGCACTTTGTATAATAAAGTTTAGAGAGAGAGTTTTGGATAAGGACGTTTTATTTTTAATGTAATATATTGAATATACTATAAATATAGTTTAAACCAGCTTCACGTTGTATCCCGCACATAGCGGGGTGGGCAGAGGAAACCTAGTGTGAAGACACCCCATTCCCCACTTTCCGCCGAGTTCTGTAAGCATTGCGTGTTGAGTGGCAGAACTCAACGCCGCGCTTTGCCTCCACACTAGATTGAAGAAATGAAAATATCAATTTAAGAAAGTAATAAATAATATAGTTTATTGTAAAATCGTAGCTACAATATTATAATAGTTTTATTCCATTAGAATAAGAAAAATACCTGAAGAAAAAAATCTGTATGTATGTATGTGTATGTAAATTTTGAAGTAGCTCAACGTGAACCGGTTATTACGGGTTGTACACTTTCCCATACAGCATGGGAGGCAGAGCAAATCTAATGTTAATACATGGGAGTCGACTCCATAACCGTGGGGTTTTTAGACGCGGTAGCCTAACTTTACGACGGCCTCCTATATAAATTTACAGCTAAACTTTTAATTAATACGCTTTTATAGATCCGTATTTATAAATCACTCTCAAATCTGAGATCGACTTTGAGCTTTTCTTTACAGTCTATATTTGATATATAAAATCTCATACAATTATAATATGGAGTTTGAATCCATGATCGTAGAATGAGCTTGAATCGGGTCAATATATTTTATTCTAAAACTAAACCAATATTTATGTAAATAAACAATTAATGCAAGTTTCAGCTGAAGACGCTTAAAATTCAAGGCGATTCAAATTTTGAAAGAAAGTGGTTTTCTAATCAAGGGTCAGAATTGGAATTTTAAATGGGCTCAGACCGCGATCTGCTTGAGCTATAACTATACCTTTGCTGTCACTAACACTACTACCATGATCCTTGGAATTCGCCAAAAATAATATTTTCTGTACTAAAAACCTCTAAATTTTGTTTAGTTGAACGCGTTAACTCAGGAACTACTAGTTTGGGTAGATTGTTTTTATACAAAAAAAACTAAACTAGCTTCACGCTTTATCCCTCTAGTGGGGTAGTCAGAGAGAAGGACCGCCAAAGCCTACGGTCTCTACATACCTCTTTCGTCTCGTCCACTGTCATCAACCTCTTCATACATGCCCTCCTTCATGGGAGGTCATGGGTACATGGGGGGTCTTCATGCTTTTTATGAGACCTTCCTGCAATATCTTTGATACTTTGTTTTCGAAGGTCTACAGAGAGAGAGATTTAAGACTGCAATAGCAGATTCAAAGGGGGCTCAGGGAGAGGTTAGCGTCGGACTTGCTCCCTAGCTTCTGTGGTCAAGTCAAGAACGCCTTTGACACCCTTAGGCGTCTTGAGATGAAAATGTTGATGACTTTAGACCAAGTAATTGCAATGTTTTTATACTGCATAGTTTATTTATCTAAAAGTTTGTGATAGACTATTTTACATCACGTTAATCTTTTCGACGTGACTTACGGTCTAGTATACCTACGGCCAGAGGTACGGTAAGATCCATGAACGTAGGCGTGGTTAAAAATAAAAAATATTGTTTTTTATATTTATTCCCATTTTTTTGGCGAATTTCGAAAGCATTGAATGTTGAGTAGCCGCACTTGGCCTCGCTACCAGAGAAAATTAAAATATTAAATATTTAATTTCCTGTGGGAATGAAAACCACATCCTGTTGCATTTGAATTCGCACGGTTATGCTCCTGCGCCACCACTGAGCTCAAATATATATAAAAAAAGACATATTTCTCACCAAGACTAACATGGCTTTAAACAATAAATCAGTATTTTCCAAAGTAAAAGCTATTCGACTCTGTCACTAAAAGTGCTTGGTAAGGGCTTGTATCCATCTAAACTGTAAAGGGTCGGGCCCTTTCCTCGGATCACCCAGCAAAATTTACGATTTTACTAGATTTACAACACTCATAAAGGATTCAGTGTTGTACTTTCTAACTTGGCTCGTGTTTGACATGTTAATATAGACCTTATCGACCACTGAAATATACATGCGTATATAGGAACATCACTATTCCATTTACATAGTAAAGGTCCCGCTATAATGCAATGCTTAAATTAAAAAAAGTATATTAAGCCCTGGTGTAAGTTACTTATTCAATGTCGACATTAATTTTTTTCTTTACTGTTTTTAAGGTTCCGTCCCTCTTAAGGAAAGAAGGATCTCTTATAGGATCACTTGTGTTGTCCGTCCACGCGTCTGTGTGTTTGTCTATCTGATTACGATACTTCCGCTCCCCATTTTTCCGTGTTGAGTGGAGGAACTCAACGCTGCGCTTTGCCTCGTTACCAAAGCTAAGAAATGAAAATATGAAGTATTTCATTATTTTTAGTGAGAATCGAATCCGCGCGGACAACAAATTGTTGTGTTTAAAGACGCATTTTTTTACCCCTGCGCCAACATAGACCTCATTTTTTTGGGAGATAATGAAAAATTTTCCTATAAATGTGAAAGAACTTTCTATTTTTTTATAAATACATTTAAAATATAAGTTTTCTAACATTTTCTACGCACAAGCTAAATAATAATATCTACGCAAATTCGGTCATTTCTAAGTACCATATTACCCGAATAAACTTGATAGTTGCAGGTGAAGTTAAAGTTTGTATAAACATATACATACAGTAACCGTTATAGTCGGGTTGAATTAAGTTGGTTGTTGAAGTTAGGAACTTGGGGTTAACTTAGATTTATGCTACTTCGTTCAGTAGGTATTCGGAGGATTAATGTAGGTAACTTCATTTTTTTGGAGGATAGGTGTGCAAATTTTGCTAGCCACCTGGTTTCCTTGTGAAGGATTGGATATCTTTAGAGGTTTTCCAGTATCGAGGTCATCCTGGTGCTTTATAGCATCGTGAGATTGTAAACGCGATGTTTGTGGGTACGATTTCCACTACACAGAATAATTGTAAAAGACAAAATGCGGCGGTTTACCACTCAACATGCAATGTCTTTAATTTGGGTAGAAAGCTTAGAACATTGTCTTGACATCCAGTTTTGTCTGTCTTGTTATATGGAATAAAACATGTAGCTGAAAGTTTCCCCCATGATACCAGGAAGAAAGGTGGTACTTTGAAGTTAACTTAAATTTATGACGCTAGGGTGGATTCGCTTAATACTTTTTTTATAGTGGTAGGTATTAGATGAAATAGTTAGTTGAAATTTATTGGTGTAGGTTGGAAATATTGTTGACGTAAACTATTGTTGATTTTCATGTTGTAAAAGAGTGATACGTAAGTTTTTTTTTTATTATTTCAAGAAGTTTCTGCAACTCTGAAAAAATGAAAAGAACAAACTGAAACTACAATATTGTTTTGAAATACATTCATAATGATATATTAAAGATAATTCTGTTTATATTTATATTTAAGTCTCTGGGACAATGTATCGCGAGTCTTATTCGGTAAAAAGACAAATCGTGACGTTCAGTTTCTCCTGTCAACGCACAATATTTCGAAAGCTTGGCATTGTACCGGCAGGATACAACATGAAACTAAAATAAAACATGATCAAATGTATTTTAACATATTTTAACATATTATAAAGATATATTTATACAAATATAACCGTTCACCCACAAAATGCAAGCAATCTGTTTAAATTAAAAAATATATATTTACTTAATTTGTACCATAAAATATTTAATGTTAAAATAGTTATTAAGTTTATTATATATAAATACTCTTAGTGAGCAAATTATCCCTCTTATACCGATTTTACGGTAAAAGCGGGATGGACTGGTTCTCATATAAAGGTATGTGTTGCAAACGCGTCGATATATTTCATTTAATAAGTTTTATACATAAAATGTGCTATTCTTAAATATATTATTTTCTGTAAGTAGCTTTTGTTTCATATCTAAGACGAATTGCTTAACAATTTTTGTAAATTTTGAATAGAGTAGAATATTGAAAGAAAAGCGGACTTTGGAAATGGCAAAAAGGCAAATTCGTCGATTTTTTTGTGAATATTGAGTTTAAAATCTGTCTTTTTTATTTTTTTTCGCTTCACGCTGTATTTCGTATATAGTAAAGTAGACAGAAGGAACCTAGGAACCTAATTGTATTGCAGTCAGTTATGCTAAAGCATAAATGACACTATCGTTTTCCATATTCCGCCACTTACTTGAAACATTACGTGTTGAGTGGCGAAATTCAGCTCTGTGCTTTGCATCCTGTATCACTTGTGTCGACGTTTATGTTGTTTCTTCTTTTATTTATAATTGTAAAATATTTATATTCGAGAAATCTGTATCAGAAATATGCGGGACGTATTTACTATAATGACGTTTGAACTATACAATTATTTGTTGGATTCTGAATTCGTAATTATTATTTAATAATAACTACTCGTATATTAAATAATAGTTACAAAATTCATATCAAAATAAGAAAAAACTAATGATATACCATATGTGTTTGTATTTTCGCATCTTCGAAGTTTTATACCTACGATAAAAATATCTGAAAAAAAAATATTGCTATAAAATTTATTCGCAATAATTTAAACAAATATCAACGATTATTAAATCCGATGTATCGATATTAACGATGAACACCCCTACTGTTTATATTCTACTTTATCGTAGGTAAATTAGGTTAGACCGTCGGATCGCTGCTCGTGGTAAGCTTTGTATTAAAACATTAAAATAGTTAATACTTTTACTGTTATTATTAACGGTCTTCCGTCTAAAGCTTCTAACACTTAATTTGTTTTCTTAGAAAATCTTTTCCTTTAGTTTCTTAGGAATATGTTTATTAGTCTTTTATACTTTGTTCTTATGTGGATTTATAATTGGAGAGACTATAAGGTTAGGACTTAGCTTCACGCTGTATTCCGCACACAGCAGGGTAGGCAGAGGGAACCTAGGGTTTACAAAGTATGACTGTAAAACCTACTGGTTCTGGGTTCGATCTCCACTCGAGGAAATGAAATATCTCCCTCTGTCTACTCCGGGATGCGGGATACAACGTGAAGTTGATTTTTAATTATAATTAAGAGTTGTGTATCAGTGTATGACACATTTTAAAAGTCTGAGGTAACTCTCAGAGCAGTACTCTCAGTAGGCATGCATCTAGGTAGCTTGCATCGAAAAGATGGAATTTGATTATAAATATATATATTTTTTGAATTCGATTGAATGTCATTATAATCCTTAAAACGAAAATTAAATGAAACCTTTGGATCATACAAAAGTAATAAAAATTGTTTATGTGTCTCTTAGGCGGGTACGAAGAGGCATAAGTTCCAATTTTTTATTTTTTAAGATTTTTATGTATTTCTAAAATATTTGTTTTATTAGGGTGTGTGATCTGTTTAAAATTTGATCATCAAACTATGTTTTGATTTAAATAATTGTATTTTTTATAATTAATTTAACTTTTAATCTACGATTTCCATTTTCATTATTTGATAAATAAACTTTAAATTATTTCATATGTATATTTCATTCAATTTTCATGAACCAAGTAGAAAAAGGCGTGGAGGCGTATTTCATACAAATAGATGTTTCAACGCCCCTCGTATTTCACATACCTACAGATTTCAATAATCCTGCCAAATGCAAGTTTACATTGCTTTAAAACTTATAGATACGATTCTTTAGACAAATTTAACTAAAAATTATATATTATTAGTATTATGTGTTGCAGTGGCAGTGGAATCTGTACTAGAAAAGGTTGTGGATTCGATCCCCAATCGAGGGATTGATGACATTTTTTTAGATTTTTTTAGATTAGATTTTTAAGTAAATTTTAACAGAGTATGTAAACCCTCAAACTCTGTCTCCATATCAAATTCTATATTTTTAAAATTTGTGAGGCGTGCAACTATGCCCTGCGCTATGCAGTGTGACATCGTCCAACTGTAAACGCGATGGTAGCAGATTCGATTCACACATGGGATAGTGACTATTTTTTAATACTTATTTAGAAAATGGAATGGAACATTTTTAAAGTGTTACTTTAAAAATGTTTAAAAGATATTTAAAGAATATTTTTTATTTCCCCGCCCTTAGTAAGGTATAACTTTTTTGAAAAATAGAAGTCGGAGTGCCTTGAAACTCTGTTCCCTCTGCTTACTCTATTATATACGAGATAAGAGATAAAAAAAAACAATCCTAGTAACAACTGCCGTAGCATGTTAAAACGAAATTTATCTAATGTAAAAATCTATTATGTAACTTTAAAACAGAAGATATATTACGGTAGTTAATATATTTTACGGTCCTTCCAGCTTCTGTTTGTGGGCGTAAATTAAATCGTAAAATACGAATTTTATGTAGGTATAGAGAAGAACATCAAACGCCAAGTCATTTATGGTCGCACCCGTATAACCCGCATCCAAATTTCCTACAGTCTACAAGCTCTTGAACTGGACAATATAGGGTTCAAAGCCAATGTATTTAGAACTATTTAAGAACTATTTTGAACTTTAGTTTAAAGATCTTAGCGTTCATATTTAATATTAGACAGTTCATACAAATCTAGTATTTCTTTTAGTAATGTGATTGCAATTGAACGTTTTATTTTCGAATTTGTATAACGTGGGTTAGGAGTTTTCAAAAACTCTTAATTAATATTAAATAATGCGTTAGCAATTTTTGTATTCCCAGCTCTAATTTTTTGCTATATGAAAAGACTTGGTTGATTTTTAATTAGGTTTTTAAGAAAATTTTGAAATCTTAACAAGCTTAAATACAAACAAGGAAATGGACAAGTGTGAGTTGGACTTGCCTACAGAGGGCTCCATACCAATTTCTTTTTCATTTTTGTACTCAATGCATGGTGGTATGGATGGTATGTTTTCTGTGATATGAGTATATTTTTTGGATTAAAATAAAGCACAAAAAAAGCTCTTAAAAAAACATGGCATCCATACCCATGGCATCTATATATTGCTACCATATATTTTGTTAGATATTAATTAAATTTTTCAACAAGTTAATAATTTGAAAAGAATGCATAAAGATAAGATTGCCGTTATCGCTGAGGTGGGACAAAACATACGAGAATAGTGAGACAGGACACGTTTTTTGTGGGTTCAAATTCCACTCGGGGTAACCATTATAATACTTATAATATTTGTCCCTACGGATTGGTTACATAAAGCGTTTCTATTCGTTATGCGATGTAATGGATTTAAAGGGAGTATTCACACTATCGCGTTGTCGGTCCGATCTGAAATTGTTGCAAGAGAAATATTTTTATATGAGTGATGGAATCGAAACGATAGTATGAATGCTCTCATTGTTTTTCATATAAAAATGTTTTTAATAGATTGAGATCGCACCGTGGCTGGCATTATAGTGTGAATCCACCCTAAGTGAAAGAAAAAGCGGAAAACAAAACTCTTTTTAAAATAAAGTAGTTTTTTCTTGCCTATCTAGTGAAATAAAAAGTTGTATGTAAAATACACACATTTTGTAAACAAAACAAATCAGATATTAAATTCACTTTTGTTATAGCCGCTTTATGCCCGCATCCACAGCAAGATAGAAAGGAAAACCCTAATGTTAGGAGTCATATTTTTTCAAATCAGTTTTTGAAAATTTGAGTGTTGAATGACGGAACTCAACGCCGTGATATGTATCTGTGGACAGTATATTTTGCTTTTACGCACACATCGGGGTAGGAAACCTAGAGTTTTTTTAATTTTTTTTATTGTTATTTCTTAACACTACAGACACTTGGTCTGTACTCTTTTTAAATTTATTATTATATCTAATATCCTTATCATATATATTAATTACATTATCGTTTACATACAATCAATATCTATAATAAGAAAATTATATACATATATAAAACCTAGTGTTAAGACACTGCGTTCCTTTTAGCCGAATTTTGGCAGAACTCAACGCTGGGTTTTTTGCCTTGGTGCCTAGGTTTGCCTTGGCCTTGGCGGACTAAGATATGAAAATATTAATAATTCATTCTCTCGAGTGAGGATCAAATCCATAACCGTCGAGTCACAGTCATACCCTTCCGCCCCTGGGCAACGACGGCCACAAGTTATAAAACTTGAAAATTATTTTATATACAGGTTCTATTTTTAAACCTTATAAAATGTAAAAGGGCAATAAAAAGCTATAATTAAAATAATAATCAAAGGAATCGAAACAATAAAATCGATATAAATCGTGTTAGCACCAATTGTTATCGATAACGTATCAATGAGAGATGAGAGTATTAAGTTTCATTTATGTTCCAACGAGAGATTGTTAAGTATATAGGAACATTCTTAGTATGAACTTTGATAATATCTTACTGCATTTTATAAATATATATATTTTAAACATAGCTTTTCTACATGAAAATGTTGTTGCTTTTATAGGCCTAAAAAAGTGCGATATTACTTAAATTTGAAGAATTCATTAAAAAAATACCTTATTAAAGTCATAAATACTTACTTCTCTCAGCTCCAAGCTTTATTACGCTAAGATGAGAAAACTTAATATTAAGACATTCCGTTCCCCACGCACCATCAAATTTTCTAAACATTACAAGAACTCAATGTCTTATTATTTCTATAATATTTCATATCACAGTGATGGTATTTCGTGAATATTCTATCGTTCACTTCTTTTCTTATTTTACTAAGCTAGTCATTACCCGCAACTTTGTCTGGTTGGATTTTAGACGTAAAATAGAAAATCCTGTTGTTTTTCGTTCCCATAGTTATTTTTAATAATTCTCTCATAGTGACCCCTTTATAATTCATAACCTACTTATTCAATTTAAACTTTATAAGTCCATCAGTTTTGTTTTGACCGAAAATGCAAAGATTTTCGGTCAGTAGATCAGTAACGAAAGAATTTATACATATAAATTGTTTCAACAAACCAACAGCTTATATTAACCTTATTTATTCGACAAAACACAAAAATTTGAGCAAAAAGTTATTTAATGTCTTTGGTTAATTAGAGTAAATAACTTGGCCCTCACCAAAATCCGTTTTCGTACTCAAAAAGCTCTTGAACAAAAAGACTTTTACAACACAAATAAACACTAATATATAAGCAAATGAACTGTCAGTCAGTAATGTTATATGATATAATTGTTTGTTTCAAAATTTTAATACAAAGCCCGATGAACCGCGAATACAGGACGAAATTAATTAATATTGAATTATGAAAACAAATGAATAATTTACTTTTTAAAACGCCGTCATGGTGTAGTGGGATATCTTCTGAGTGTAGACGCGATAGTTGTGGGTTTCACTTTTACTCGAGATAAGGTATGCTTATTGCGACGAAGTGAAAAAACTTAACACGCTGTGTCTAGGATATGACCGGAAAGTAGTGTGTAGAAGTGAGTGAAAATGGATTTTTTATATGATGAGTAAAGCAAGTTTGTCTGTCCCTAAGTAATAATATAATTACAATTCTACTTACTTTTTTATCTTAATTAAAAATTAAATAAAAAAATTAATATACACTTTAATTTTTACATGTATATTTTTTTAAGAATGAGGCCTACGATATCTAGTTTGACTATGTATTTTTAAAACAACCGGTCAAGCCCCAGTCAGAGTCGCCGAAGGTAAATTTCTCTTTGTACTGCAAGTTCTCATTTTTTGCCAAATTTCATAATTGTATTCATAAGCCGGTCGTGGCGCAGTGGCACAAAGTGTGACTGTAAACCGACTGGTTGTGGGT
>DWAN01003324.1:0-13606 GCA_018230445.1 Heliconius hewitsoni
CTGTCCTAATGAAGACTGAAGAAGAATAATTTTGAGATATTGCATATTGAATGGTTGAATCTCACACAATGTCAATGAATGTTAATGGGAAAGGAATATCTTTACACTAGGTTTCCAGGTTCCCTCTGCCTACCCTGCTATTTGCGGTAAGCAGCGTGACGTTAAAAAAAAACAATACAGTTTTGTATAATTATAATATTCAATATTAGAATAATTAGGTTCATACACGATTGTTTCACATTCGTTATACCTTCACTGCGTAACACAAAATTATCTTAAATTATGCACCAGGTAGGTATTTATCTTTATTTGACATCATAGCAAAATTGAGACATATCAATTTGTATTCAAATGTTATTATACCTTTTTTTTTAAGCAGTCTCTGAGATCAGTCGTGGAGCAAGAGAGCAAGCATACGACTGTAAATGCAACTGATTGTGGATTCGATTCTCAGTCCAGGAAATTAAATATTTCATATTTTACTTCTTAGCTCTGGTAACGAAGCAATTTGTGGCGTTGTCGTCACTCAGCGCGCAATGCCTCCATAATTCAACAGAAAGTGGAAAACGAAAGTATCTTAATGGGAATGGAGTGCATTTAAACTAGGTTCCCGGGTTCCCACTGCCTACCCTTCTATGTTTAGGATATTGAAATAAAAAAAACTAAAACTAGCTTCAATAAAAACAAACAGATGTCGCTACATACATAAAGAACTTAATGACCGCGTTCACGCATCGTCTCTCCCGAATCTCTATGTGTAATCTAACAAGAGGGTAGATCGTTATCTAAACAGCTATATTGGTTGTGGTATTGGACTGAATCGTTGAAATTGTTCGTGGAGGAAATTGTTGGTAAAGTTCGGTTTTTTTAACGTAATATTGATATTAAATTGGGTGCCATTGCTAAATAATATTTAAAAAAACTCTTTCATACACCTACCACTTTTATTTTTTTCCTGGTCCTGGGTTCATTATCGAGCCAGCTCGATGGTATTAGATTCATCTCCGTCTCTGGTCTAAGCTCCGTGAACCTCTCAAGATTTATGATGATAGAATTGTAATAATACAAGGAATCAACTTTAGTTTCTTAAATGTTATAAGTTGATAGTATGGTCTAAATAAGAAATATATACTCATCAGAATACAAGACTAAAATGGTTCAAAGAAGTCTGTAGTTCAAAGAACTTTATCAACGAACGAATTTACGAAAATAACTTTATCATGTCCAATTGTTCGTACATAGCTGCAGAGATACTACTTTATGACATTTTCGGAATTTAACGCCGCGCTTTGCCGTATTAACAGAACGAGGAAATTAAATTATTAAATATTTCACTCCCCCGAATGGGAATCTAAGCAGTCACGCGTACAGACGCACGCTTGTACCTTTGCCCAAACACGGCCTCGACGATATACCTTAATAAGTGACAAACATACATACATTAACGATTTCTATAAATTATTATAATTCACTATCGTTTCTTTTTAAATCCACATGGACAAAGTTGCAGACAAAAATTTCTAGTGAATCTATTTACAGGGTGTTAGAGAATAGAATAAAACTGCCATTGACGTTTATTTTTTATAATAAAAAATGCTTCATATTATAAATAAATGATTATTTAATTTTCAAGGATGTCCTTTCTTCCTTTCAACTTTTTCCAAGATCAAAAAATCAAAATAAAATATGCAGAAAGCATGCCCCTGAACTATGGACTATTGATGAAATTGCATTAAGGCTATTGTTGTGTGGCGATACAACTTCTAACAACTGTTACAAGTTCGATTCCCACTCAGATTAAAGAGTTATTTATTTATTTTATATTTATTTCTCTACTCTGATAACTGATTCTTCTGATTTTAATTTATATGTGGTTAATTTTTTAAAGATTGTAAAAAATATTTACTGATTATTTGACTTTACATAACATCTACAATATGTAAAAAAAATATATTTATCGATCGGTCGTCAAAAAAAATTAACATCCACATACACCCTATATAAAGTCAAACGACATCAAAATCAAAATAACAATCGAGAGTAACACAGTAGTGTGTCGCAAAGTACCTACATACGTACAGACGTCAGTACAAATACAAAGTAATGCATGTATGACGGAACTATTATAATAATATAACCCATTGTCAAACCGTCTGTGTATTGTTGCGTCATCGCGTCACGTTTTTACGTTGGTTGGTGTGTTGTGAAATTTTACTTTTCAATATTTAATGATCATATTTTTTTTTGGCCGTGCTGGCGAAGCTGGGTGGTTGTGGGTTCAATTATTATATATAAAATCACTGTTTCACTTCATCGGTACTTTTGTCCTTCATGAAAATGAGGCCGTCGTGGCGTTGGGGAACAAGAGAATGATTATAGAGCAAATATTATGATGTTAAATTTAATAAGACTAGTGTGTAATCAAAACACGATATTTGTTTTTATTTTGATTTAAATATGCAAGTCTCGATAATTGAGCGGAAAGATGGGAGCTGAGTGCCTTAACAATAGGTTCTCTTCTCTCCTCTGTCTACCATTGCGCCTATATGTAACATACAGGTGACGTTAAAAAAATAAGAAAACAAAGTGATGCATTTTATATTAAACAGTCACTTTGTTCTTTCGATCTCTTTTTTAAGAATTCTGATGTGGAACTGAACGATTGCTGTCCTTTGACCAGTTTTAAATGTTGATGCTGCTAATACCCCGAATGAATGTTTTAATAAGAGTAAAAAATCGGCAATTTTTTAATTGACACCAGCTGCGCCTGCCCGCCTGCAACATTTTGCTTTCGAAAACTCGCTGTCGATGATACTGAGGAAGGTCACAAACAGAAAACGAAATCACTTGTTATACCATTCTCCTTCTTATCTTGGGAAAATCAAATTTATAAAATCAATATAAAAATGTTATAATGATCATATTTAGGTGAAATTCAGCAAAAAAAACTACTCTTCCGCTATTGACTGACTGATCACGCTCAAACAAACTACTGGATTTCAAATGTTGAAATTGAGAATTCGAAAATTTGAAAGGTGAGAGAGCATAGAGGACTAGTAAGAGAGGATTTCTCGAAATTACAACGGAAACGGGAAAAAATCTATAAAAAAAACTTAATAGTAAAATAATTATCCATTTCTAAGTTGCATATTTTATGTTTCCATTTCTTCACTTTGGTGTCGAGGCAATGCACGGTGTTGAGTTCCGCATAATGCTTCCAGAATTTGGGCGAAAGTAGGGAACAGTGTGTCTTAAATCTAGGTTCTCTCTGCCTACCCTGCTGTGTGCGGGGTTACAGCGTGAAGCTGATTTAATTTAATGAAGTACGAGTGAAGGCTAATTGTACATATAATTTATGAAACAGTTACATTTTTATGAAATTTGAAAAAAACATCAAAGATAGAAATAATAACCGAAACGACACATCCTATTCATTCAACGTAAAACATCAATCAATTCGTCACTAACCCCGTAATCACGGTACAAAGCCACATGAATATGAGGACGTGAACCGAAACTGTACTGGATGTAGACTATAGAACTGTATAGAAGTGGCATTTCGTTAAATAGTGGAGTTATGAAAAAAACACCTCTATTTATTATATCTCAGTCGTTTCTTTGCTTTTGCAAATCGCAGCGTTATATTGTTTCCGTCATCAAAAACTCGATATCTCAAAATTTTTAATTATTACGTATTTCTGCGGCTTCGTCCCCGTGGTCAAATGGAATAATTTTTTTTTTTTTTAATTTCTACCAATAGTTACTGAGATCAATACAATAATTTTAGATTTCATTTAAGTCTACTGACTATTCAAAATGTATAGTTTACATATAAAAAAAGTTATTAATATCACCAAATTAAGAAAAAATAAAATCAATTTTTTCTTTAAATATTTATTTCATCAATTTAAAAAAAAATAAAAAAAAACCAATTTTAACACAAATATAGTTAAAAATCACATATCGTGAGACAGTAGCTGTCGTGTTATTTCTATTGAAACTAAATGGTTAGTGGTTGGCCACGGTCCGCCGGGCGTCGATAATTGTTCAGCTGATTGACAGAGGCCGATGTAGGTTCTATAATATGGGGAATACACACGTATGTGAAGGATTTATAGTAGATCTTTTTAAAAATTTGGATTTGTTTAATTTTTTTAAATAGTTGCTAGTTAAGTGCGAGTTGAACTCACCCGTTGAAGCGTACCAATTTCAGGTTTTTAGGTTAACGGGAAGTACAAGTCCGTGTCAAATTTCATAACTATAGTTCCGCAGGAAGTACTTCAAAGGTTTTTATTATGTTGCGATTTTCATAGGAAATACAAGAAAACGATGCCTAAATGCTTATGAGGTATGAAAGAAACCCTAAAAGGGAATAAAATTTTCTTTTTCATGTATTTCAATATTTTTTCTAGGATCATGATATCTACTGTCTATAGTATGAATTTTGAAAATTAACGTGTTGAATTGCCGAGCTCATCGTCGTCTTGTCTTGCTACCACAAAAATTTAAAATAACTACTGAGTGAAAATCGAACCCGCTACAGCCTCTACAAACAAAATCTCACACAAAATTTTCATAAAAAAACTAATGAGTAAAATATGTAACTATAAAACCGTATGTATTCCCCCGCGTTCCCTTAACGTCCGCTGGAGCGTGGACCTCTGATTATTTAAAAATTCTGTTCATATAATGTTTTCAATTTTTATTTGAATTTTGTATTTTTATCACGATCGAGTTACCGATCGCTGTAGTTTACGACAATTTTAGATATTTTTGTTTTATATAATACTAGAGATATATTCTTTCTTTACTTGGGTTAAATTAATTATCGTAGTAAAAATGTAACTTTATATTAATTAAATTTTTACTATATGTATTAAAAAATAAATTTAGGTTTAAATTGTATTTGAAAAATATAGTATATATATTTATTATATATACGTAGGTAAGCAGAGGGAGCCTGAGAATATTCAGGTTCTCTCCGCCTTCTCCGCTAAGTGCGGGAAAATTCATTCTTCACGCGAGAATCGAGCACAGACCGTCGTATTTACAGCGAGACGCTCTACCCCTTACGACGACCACCTCTATAGGTAATTTTATTCTTGCAATTAAAATCAGAATTTGTCATTCAATTTTGAATTAATAGATTACAAATAAAAATAATAATTTATTAAAAACAAATACATCCAGAATTCACTAAAAGTGGGGAACGGAAATCTCTTGATAGGATAGAAATAGAGTGTCTTAACACAAGGTTCCCAGGTACCTTCTAAAAAAAAAACGAACAAAACATACAAAAAATCTAATATTTTCTCTATACAATATTAGTATAGAAAATCTATCGGTTATGTTGAATCGTTTGATGTTCTCTATTAAGTATTCAATTTTTGATATTTTTGATATTCCAAATTTTGACTACTTAATAAAAGCGTCATGTCCTTGGTCGTTTGTTTTACGTTGTGTTATAGTAATTTGTTAATATATTTAATTTCTTTCATGTTTTTAAGTTGTGATTGAACTATAAAATGTATGATAATTATCGCTGTTGGTATTATGAAAGCGGTGATTGTGGGTTCGATTCCCGGTAAGGATTTTCTCATTCTAAAAATAAGAATTCGACGGTCAAAAAATCGGTATCGTAACACTAGGTTTCCAAATTTCCTCAGCCTACCCAGCTAGTACGGGATACAGCGAGAAACTAAAAAAATTTACGTAATATGAAACTAGAACCACCATAATCCTTTGAGTGTAGTCAATATTTATCATTTCTATATATCTTTATATGAAAAGTTAACGAAGCATAAATAAGAGAATGGATCAATTACAATTAACACTGCAATCAATCCTGATTTTGCTTGCATTGTGAGAAAAAAAAATTAACGAGTGAACAACTATTATTTTCTTTATTATAGGTTCTTAGGTTAACTAGATTATTATATTTTTTTTAGTTTCACGCAGTAGTATCCCGCAACAATGTAAGCCCTTGCTGTATGCTGGATACAGCCAATTTTTCTCTAGTTCACTTTCCGGCGAATTCTGTAAGTAAATGCGGCGCTTTTCCTTGTTACCAGAGCCAGAAAAAGAATGAATATTTAAAATTTTATATTTATCGAGTGAAAATCGAACCTACAACCTGTAGCGTTTATGGTCGCTTGCCTGTGCTCTTGCACTCAACCGCTTCAAATGACTGGCCTCAAGATTATTAATGCCTATAATTTCTAAAGAGTTATATAAAAAAAAAAGAGTTAAAGTTTAAAATGGAGTAATATGGCTTTAAATTTAACTGTGAAATCAGAGTAAACGTAGTGTTAAAACACTTCGCTTTCCACTTTCAGTTCAATTTTCAATATATTATGTGATGAGTAGCAGAACTTACTGCCGCGCTTTGGCAGATACATTACCCCGGTAATAGAAATGATTAATTCTCCCATATAAGAATCGAACCCACTACCTTCGTATTTACACAACGGCGGCTCTTTTTCGTTGACTCTAGATCATTTATAATCCAGCAAATGATACTAACAACCTGGGAAACGATAGAGTTCATCAAATTAAAGCAATTTGCCTCGAGACGTGTTTCATATTACACTTAGTAATGTATTATTATGATTTATGTATGTATGTATGTTCTTGAAAATATACTTAGGATATATTTTGTTTTTCTTTACTTTAAAAATCCTATTTCAGATAATTTTTCTCAATAGTTTTCCTGAAATTCCTGTATTTGGATATTAAACTAACTTTTTAGTTAATATAAGGCAGTTAAGGAGTTTGAATATTTAATAATTTAAAATAATAAACAAAAATATATGAATATTTGCTATATTAAACAATTTTTATCGAATCGATTATTAAAATAACAATTATATAGAGTTTCCTTTAGTTAGTTACCTTTTTTCATCTTCACTCAGTATTCCGGACGGGGTAAGGTACGCAGATGGAATTCGGAACCTAATATTAAAATACTCCGTTCCCGTTAAGTCACTTCCGTTAACACTTTCCGCCAAATTCTGGAGGCATTGCGTGTTTAGTGGCGGAACTCAACGCCGCGTTTTACCTCTTTACCAGAGCAAAGAAATGAAAATATAAAATATTTAATTTCCTCTAGTGGGAAACGCACAACCTGTCACGTTTACAGTCACAATTGTCTGTGACCCTGCATCATGACTGACTTCGTATTAAAGTAATCATCGAAATCGCCCCAAATCTCATAGCTCTACAAATTGACAGGTAAAAAGAGACAAAATATAAGATGTTCGTGACTCACATAATAAATAGGAAGTATCACATTACCTATTAAACTTGGTGTGTTTGCATCTAAAGGAACTAGTAATTTAATCGGGGAATTCGGTCAGTTGTGTCAGTCTGCCCGTAGGTACATGCGTTACGGTGTGTGAACAGCTCCATAATGCAAATTGGCGTCAATTCAACCTAACTGACAATTTTATACTATTTGAACTAAATCTATGAGTCACAGCCAAATACTGGTGCTTTGTTGTAGAGTCCTTAATTGGATGATGTAGAGACGAGAATGCTTTAAAAATTCTAAGTTTCAGAGATATGATAAGGTTTTATTGTTTCTAAGATTGTTAACGACTTTTATATTTATTATTTGATGTTTTAATGCATAGTTGTATGAAGTTGGTTCCCTAATTTTATTTGAAAAATAGATATAAATGATTTTACCCCAAGTTATAACCAAACCCACAACCGTTCACGTTTACAGACACACTCTTATACCACTGCACCATAACGTCCTCTTTTTTACCATTTCATACTAAATTATAGCTATAATCATTTATTTAACACTAAAACTAGTTAAACTCAATAATTTCTCCAGATAGAGCATATTTACAACTAAAAACATAATTTAAATCCATTTAAAGTAGCGATTACAAGAAGTTTTTATAGTTAATTTTAAAATCTTGTCACAAACAGCCAGGACCTGGTCCATTAATCATTAGTTTATATGTAAAGATAGCATCAGATTGGTGATGGAGGTGGTAATAACTGAGTAATTGGTACATTCGTCGTGGGAATTGAGAAGCATATTCTAGCTCTACATAATATAGCATATATTATGTAGAGCTAATGTTGGCTTAATAACTTTTAAGGTAGAGTTTTTTTGTGGTTTCACGCTGTATCCCGATTATATCAGGATAGAAGAACATAGTGTTAAGTTACTCCGTTTACTACTTTCCACCTAGTTTTCAAGACAGAGAAAATTCAAATAGTTTAACCTATTTTTAAGTTATTCCGTTTACTAATTTCCACCTAATTTTCAAGACAGAGAAAATTAAAGTAGTTTAGTCTCCCGAGTGGGAATCTAATCGATAACTTTCGTCATTGCAGCCACACGTTCTGACTGATGAACAACTACTAATATTTGTTTAG
This sequence comes from Heliconius hewitsoni, assembly GCA_018230445.1. Lineage (NCBI taxonomy): Eukaryota > Metazoa > Arthropoda > Insecta > Lepidoptera > Nymphalidae > Heliconius > Heliconius hewitsoni. Next base: position 8,395 of record DWAN01003324.1, read on the forward strand.
AAAACTTATAAAAATTTGAACGAAGCGAGATTTGAAATCACGTCTCTTGAAAACCGTCCAAGGGCTCTAACCACTAAGATATTTCTAAGTTCTCATCAAACGAAATTATTATTCATTTGTTTTAACTTACTAGTGTGGAATAGTACTTTGAAAATATCAAAAATAACTACTAATATTATTGAAAATATTAATGAATCAGAATGTATGATATTTTGTTATTACCAGATTTTATGTTTGCATTCGGTCGTTTGAATGGTAAATAAAGATATAAGATAAGGCGTGAGTCTGTCACGTCGATGTTTAGTTTCTTTTTCTGCTAATTTTGTGTCACAATTCTTAGTATTATTTATAAATGATCTTTCAAATATTTTTATAGTTACAACGACTTTGCTTAGTAAGAGTCACTTGTTTGTGGAAATGAGTTCTTTCTGTTAGTTGCCATATAAAATTTATTTTCACGCTTTTTCCCACACAGTAGAAGTAACTTAGTGTTTGTTTCCCGCATTTCCGCAGGATAGGCAGAGGAAATCTTCGTCTAATTTTCAGGTCATTGTATGTTGAGTGGCGGACCTAAACGCCGCGTTTTGTTTTTGAGGGAATAATATAAGTGAGGATAGGCCCAGCACTTGTTTACTGTCCAGCACCACGACAGCCTCAAAAATTATATTACAATAAAAAAAAATGTTAAACTTATTAAACATAGTTTTTTACGCTTCAAATTCATCCAAGTTTATATATATTATAAATAAATAAAATAACTATTTAACATTTCAAATTAAACATTCACTACCAAATCTAAAACTTAAAGACATTTTAAACAATAATTTAACAAAATTAATTAATCTAAAACCCAAATACTCTAGAAGTGATTCATTTCTCACATTCGATGGTAAGTGAGGACACGCCAGTGACCCTGTACTTATTGTTGTAACCGTGACCGTCCAACCGAGAACATCCTTAATGTAAGACTTGTTTTACTTGGTTTTAATGTGGAACGTATAATATATTTTATAAACTATAAGACCATAGAGACATAGCAAAATAGGAAGGAAAGCTGAGAACCTAGTGGTAAGACACTCCGATTTTCATTATGATACTTCCGGTCCCCACTTACCGCCGAATTCTTGAGTCTTGAAAATTGGGGGGAAAATGAGAGCGATTTCATAATGTGTAACAATTGCTAAAATCAAATATCTGTAAGTTAATCTTTCTCTCTTATTTTATAATAGGATTTCAAACACACAAACACAAACATTTAACATTATTTTCTCATTTAAAACTTATGTCAACACCAATATCCTAAGTTGCCAAAACTCAACACTCCCATCTAATTCCTAATTTATGGTCGAAATAACTAACAAAAAACACCAAAAGGCAATTATTTTAAGTATATTTTCAAATATTTTCGATGGTATCTAAAGAAGTGGAAGGAAGCAGTTTGAATGGCGACAGTCGGTATTGCGAAGCAACCGGGCGTGTCGCCCCACTACTCCTGTACATATCTATACATATATCGATATATTCGCATATAATATCATATTTAGCCATACTTTTATGACGTTGTTTTTATATTTTCTCATTTATATGAAAAAAAAAACTTAAATATTGTGTTTTATCACTAGCTTTGGAAGGTATTCAAGTTATAGTTGCGCTTGCGCATGTGTTGCCATTTGTTTTTTTTATGATTTTTAGAAGAGAAATGAAGAAAAAAAATAGTTTCAATGTGTCACTGTAAACGCTACTGGCTGTGGGTTCGACCCCCAGTCGAGGAAATGAAATATTACCTCAAAGTTTATATTTCCATTTCTACGCTCTGCTATTCAGGAAACGCGCGGCGTTGAGTTCCACCACTCAATACCCAAAGCCTCCAAAATTCAGCGGAAAGTGGGGAACGGAGTTTTTTACCACTAGATTCCTTCTCCTATCTTGTTTTGGGTACAGCGTGAAGCCGATTTGATTTTTTCGATTTGAATTTCCTCTCAAACCACAATATAGGCGCCATTGTTAAAAATCGATTCACATAGTTAGTAGCACTAACAAAATCCCGCGGTGTCACGCGTTATTACACAGCGGTGTTAGTGAGTGCATGATTGATTACGAATGATCATCATTTAGTTGATCAACCGAGCGTGGTCGGTCTTTTTTTTTTGGTTTTTTTTTCTATTAAAAAAACCCTAATTGGACACAATGAAGTGTAGAATATTGAGTGTAATCGCGTCGGCGCTTTGAAGAGTTTGATTATTATTATAGGAGAATGCAAAAAAAATTGTTTTAATTTTGCCGGTAGTTGAGAAACACGCATTATATTATATGGTTGAGTTGATGTGGGTAATATTTTATATGGCAGGACTGATATGGTGGTAAGGCGGTGTGATGGATTTATTTATTAGTATAATATGTTTGTGGGTTCGATTCTTAGTTGGGGGAAGTTCTTTTTTAATCAAATATTTGGAAACATAACGAAATGCGAAATGTAGTACCTTAAAACTAAGCATTGTTAATTCAGTTTTTTTTATTCAAATTAAATCTGCTTGCGCCATCAGAACTGCAAAAAATATTTTAAGAGCGTGGAGCTGAAAGTAACTCATTCCGCTGAGTGGAATCGTACATTCAGCTATCGGGTTTACAGTCACTGTCACTATGAGGTTGCGCTACGATAGTCTCGTTTTACATCATATCAGAGAATTCAGTATCTGCCCTGCTTTGCATAGCAAGAGATTCTTCAAGCTAAGAATTTAATAATTTTACAAATATATTTTACTAAATATATTGTTGTATCCGGCACAAAGTAAATTAAACAGAGGGAACCTGGAAACGTGTATTTCTGTATTCCCATTAAGACACTTCCATTCCGTACTTTCCGCAAGATTCTGGAGACTTAGCTTGTTGAGTGGCGGAGCTCAACGCTGTATCCTTACCAGAACAGGAACTGATATGACTAGGAATCCAATCTGCAACTCCTGCGCGCCAAATACAATTTATATAACCATCAATTACGTGTACATTTCAAGATGGCGTGAACGTAATAGTAGCTATAAAAATAACTGTACGCACTTGCAAGATACAATTAAACATCGGTCGAATCGTGACAAACAAAAGGCATATATGAAATTACTTACCATTATTGTGGGCAAAGAATAAAATATTTGGTTTATGTAAGAATAGAGGGTTTAAGCGTGTTTAAAAAAGTTGTTTTACGGATTTTCCCGCACGATAGGGTAGACTAGTGTTAAGACAATCGATGGCACAGTGTCTGAGTGTAAACATGATGTTGTAAGTTCGATTTCCAATTGGTAGAATGATTATATTTAAATTGTTTTTATTTTTTTAATCAGATTCACGCTGTAACCCGCATACAGTAGTCTAGGCAGAGGGAACATAGAGTTAAGACACTCCGTTCTTCACTTTCTGCCGAATTCTGGAAACATTGCGTGTTGAGTGGCAGGACTCAACTCAGAAGGAAGAAATGTAAATATAAATTTAAGTAAACATTTCATCTCCTCGAGTGGCGATTGAACCCACAACCAGTCGGTTTTACAGTCACACCTTGTACCCCTGCGCCACGACTGGTCTCTTCTCCATATTCTCGCTCTGTTATATAAAGCACAGCGTTGAGTTCCGGCACACTATATCTCAAAAATGAACAATGGAGAACAAATTGTCTTAACACAACATTTTCTCCCTTTATTCTGCTATACAGACATCTGTTTTTTTTAAATATAATTCTTAAGAAGTCCCACGGAGTGTTTCAAGCACTGGCCCTAAAAAATTGCCACAAACAGCCACCAAACCAGTAATAGACACCACATCTACCACATCCTCCGTCTATGCCACAAAACCAACCGAGTGTGATATCAACGGGACAGATTGTAGATAAGCATTCAATGCTCTGATCTTACGATACTTCGAAACAACATAATTGTGTTATTATATCATTAATGCAATTTTAGTTGCTATTGTCATATGGAATAGGTGATCTGCGGTGATGTAAGTTAGATAAGTTGATGTTATGTAAGTTAAAATGGTTTTTTCATATAAGTATAAAAATAAGAGAGATAGAGAAGGAGAAAAAGAAAAAATAGAGAATTTAGTGTTGGGACAGGCCGGTTTTAATTGTCATCTCTTAAAAATTGTTTAAATTTATTTTGTTAATTACTTACTAAAAATTATCATTATATGAAATGATTATTATTTCAATTATCATTTATAGTTACTCCGTTTTGCTATGATAAAAGCCAGCGTTGAATTCCGCCGTTCAATACGTAATAAGTTCAATCCGTGAAGAAAGCAGAACGCGAAGGTTCCCTCTGCAGGGAAAAGAACCTGAAACTACTTATTTTTATAAAAGATTCCGGAAAAAAGAGTTAGTTAATAAGCATCTATATAGCATCAATTACGTGCTTCAAGTAAATTGATAAAATCTTTTCCTTAACTTGTGTATTGTTTAAGCCTAGGAAGGGAGTTCACGCAGTATAATATTAAAAGGTACTTTATTTCATCACGTACTTCACACATTTTATAGGAAAGACAAGGAGAAATTAGTGACCAGTCACTATATTTACCGTTTTCCATTCATTTAACCATAATAAATGTTGAATAGAGAAACTTAACTATTATATTGTCACAAAATCACTGCATAACTGAATTTTACAGATATAAAAACAAATTAATACAATTTCGTTTAGATTTACTATTTTTTTTTGTTTATCACAGTAAAATGCTTGAAGAAATTAATGAATATTAACAAAAATACTCAAAACGACAAATAAACACCAAAATCAAGCAAAAAGTTTAACTGTAAACTTACAGTTGTGAGTTCGATTCTCACTCGAGGAAATGAGTTATTTTAATTTCAACACTATGCCTATCCTGGTATATACGGAATACAGCATGAAACTTTATTTAGCTTTACGCTGTAATTCCGGGGACGTAGCCAGAGAGAACGGAGCACCAAGTGATATCTGCATACATCTTTCGTCTCATCCACTGTCAGCAACCTGTTCGTTCATACATGACGAGGTTGATGACAGTTACACCCCACTCAAGGGGTCCTAATGGTATTTACATGATCTCCTTCCAGTATCATTGATACTGTCTTCAAAGATCAAGTGAAGTCGTCTCCTACCTCTCTTACCGCTTCAGCTGCAGCGTGTAAATATATATGTAGGGGAAACAACTCAGCAAACTTAAGTTTCATCATCGAACAAGTCAT